>PRKT01001194.1:7289-19836 GCA_003671525.1 Saccostrea glomerata | reverse complement strand
TCATCTTTCCTGGCCCAGTGGTTCTTGAGAAGAAGATTTTTAAAGATTTTTCCTATATATTCCTATGTAAAACTTTGATCGGCCATTTTGGCCCCGCCCTACCCCCGGGGGTCATGACTTGAACAAACTTGAATCTACACTACCTGAGGATGATTCGTCATGAATTTCATCTTTCCTGGCCCAGTGGTTCTTGAGAAGAAGATTTTTTAAAAATGCCAATAATTTTTCTCTAATTCATGATTATCTCTCCTTGGAAAAGGGCGTGGCCCTTCATTTGAACAAACTTGAATCCCCTTCATCCAAGGATACTTTGTGGCAAGTTTGGTTGAAATTGGCCAAGTGGTTCTTGAGAAGAAGATGAAAATGCGAAAAGTTAACGACAACAATGACAACGACGACGACGACAGACAACGGACAAATTTTGATCAGAAAAGCTCACTTGAGCCTTTAGCACAGGTGAGCTAAAAAGGAAAAAAGAACAGAAAAAAGAGAGAGAATATTGAAAAGCGTACTCATCATTTTTGCAAAATATTTGTAAATAACTTTAAGTACTAAAAAAAATACTTAGACCAAGATTTTGGTTTACTATCTAATATTGTTGAGGTTTTTTTCCCAAGTGTAATTACATTCTTAACAAGAGGCCCAGGGGCCACATCGCCCACCTGAGCAAATTGTCTAGGAAAAAAACACAAATCAGATCAGAACTGAAAAGTTTACTGAAAGGGGTGTTGGCTTGAATTTAATACTACTTTAGAATGCCTTCATATCAATACAGCATATGACTTTGCTAATCTTGATAAAATGGTTTTTTAAAAACATTTTCTTCTAACCACTGCTTTAATTGAAGTACTTAAGAAGACGATTTTTATAAAGATTTTCCCTGTATATTCCTATGTCAAACTTTGATCAGCCATTGTGGCCCCACCCTACTTCGGGGGTTATGATTTGAACAAAATTGAATCTACACTACCTGACTATGCTTCCACATGAGTTTCATCTTTCCTGGCCCAGTGGTTCTTGAGAAGAAGATTTTTAAAGATTTTCCCTATATACTCTTATGTAAAACTTTGATCGGCCATTATGGCCCCACCCTACCCCCAGGGGTCATGATTTGAATAAACTTAAATCTACACTACCTGACGATGCTGCCACATGAGTTTCATCTTTCCTGGCCCAGTGGTTCTTGAGAAGAAGATTTTTAAAGATTTTTCCCTACACCCTAAAATCTTGAAAATAAGACGGAATTAATAATAAGCCGGTTTTGAAAATAAGCCACCTATTTCTTGCATTAAAAATTACTCCAAAATAAGCCAGTTTTGAAAATAAGCCAGTCATGACAATGCCATTTAGGAAAGATGTTAAACGTTTGACAATTTCCGTGTCTTAAAAATTGACGAGTGAAAACTTTAACGATTTTGTTTTTTACAGTGCAAAATAAAAATGAGTTATCTTTCTTTAATTCATTTAACCTTTACCAATTTCTGCATACGGCATAATACGAATGAGTACGAGTATCATACATGTAGTACGAACTTAGTCTGTAGCTATTAATGAACTTATGTAAAATAACTAATAAAGGGTAGTTTTTAAAATTATTTTTTTTTACCAGTAAGCATGTTACGCTGACTAAAAAAACTTATTGCCGAACCAGCTAACATGGTGAATTTATTTTCATGAAATTGTCAGAACAATAATTATCTCATCCAGACCTGTACAAGTTAAGGATGTGTTTAAGGTTGTTATAATTAAATAAGTAAATGGATAAAAAGAAGTTTTTGTTTGTTAAGCCTTAAACTGTCAGGTAATACTGCCCGAAGCAAGAAACCTGCTGATTGGCATGGCTTGGTAGTAATTACATTTTAATGTACCGTATATTTGAGTTGTTTAAATATGTGTTTGTTTGATTAATTTATCAAGTGATTCAATTGCAAGAGGATATCTTATATATTATTTTTACTTTTTTAAAACAAGTTTATATTTCATGTAAATTTTTATGCTGTATAACAATGAATTTATCTTTTTGGGATCAGCATACTCAAAATATAAAGTAGATGATTGATTACACCATAGACCTAAAGAACTTACACCGGGAAATGCCAATGAATAAAAAATTGACGAGAAAAAACTTTGATGAGCTAAAGTCATTCGTCAATGTTTCCTTGTCAAATTTTCCACTTTTACAGTATTTTTTCTACAAGCAAGATACTGAACAAAGTATTATTGTAATTATTTAATTTATTATACGCATCATTTTTAAAATTTTAAATCAAACAAGTATTCTATCGATTACACTTTACTCAATGATTGTATAAATAAACCCTGATTGTGCTCTCTTCTCTTACCAGTTTTTTGCATTAATAATAAGCTGCAATTTGAAAATAAGCCGGTTTTGAAAATAAGCCCCCACTTTCTTACCAAAACTTAAAATAAGCTGCAGCTTATTTTCAAGATTTTAGGGTATACTCCTATGTTAAACTTGGATCTGCCATTGTTGCCCCAACCTAACCCCGGGGGTCATGATTTGAACAAACTTTAATCTACACTACCTCAGGATCCTTCCACTTGAGTTTCATCTTTCCTGGACCAGTGGTTCTTGAGAAGAAGATTGATTAAGATTTTCCTTATATACTCCTATGTAAAACTTTTATCAGCCATTGTGGCCCCACCCTACTCCGGGGGTTATGATTTGAACAAACTTGAATCTACACTATCTGAGGATGCTTCCACATGAGTTTGATCCTTCCTGGCCCAGTGGTTCTTGAGAAGAAGATTTTTAAAGATTTTTTACCTATATACTCTTATGTAAAACTTTGATCGGCCATTGTGGCTCCACCCTACCCCCGGGGGTCATAATTTGAACAAACTTAAATCTACACTATCTGAGGATGCTTCCACATGAGTTTGATCCTTCCTGGCCAAAGGGTTCTTGAGAAGAAGATTTTTAAAGATTTTTTACCTATATACTCCTATGTAAAACATTGATCGGCCATTGTGGCCTCACCCTACCCCCAGGGGTCATGATTTGAACAAACTTGAATCTACACTACCTGAGGATGCTTCCACATGAGTTTCATCTTTCTTGGCCCAGTGGTTCTTGAGAAGATTTTTTAAAAATGCCATTAATTTTCACAAATTCATAATTATCTCCCCTTGGAAGAGGGCGTTGCCCTTCAATTGAACAAACTTGAATCCCCTTCACCTAAGGATACTTTGTGGCAAGTTTGGTTGAAATTGGCCCAGTGGTTCTTGAGAAGAAGATTAAAATGTGAAAAGTTTACAACGACGACAACGACAGACGACGGACAAATTTTGATCAGAAAAGCCCACTTGAGCATTCGGCTCAGGTGAGCTAAAAAGTTTCCCTATTGTAGATTTCACACAATGAAACCTCAGTCAGTTCTTTAACACAAACAATAATTTTATTTAATGCCAAGAATTTCAATTTCTATTAATGGAATTTAACTTCAAACCGTTATGCTTTTAAAGCGGCAATACTGCTGCAGATCGTGTGCTATTTCATTCAAATTTACCCAATATATCATTCAGGAATAAGGTAAAAAGTTGAAGTAAGCATTTGAGAAAAATAAATATTCTCTCCTCATGTAAAATTAACGTAATTAAAATCTGCCGGAAAATCAAGGGTGGAACAACTAAGATCTGTTTACTTGTACCACGTGAATTCTAAAATGGCACGTGCATACAATGTAGGGTTTACAATTATAATGGAATAATAGGTAAAAGCAATTCACAGAATCAAAATATCTTAACTCTCCGGTGAATTAGTAATAGTTAACATTTTAGTCTGCATTCAGACGAATTTGATATGATTAAGTACAAATGTTGACGTTTTGTGTATTGGGGTGCAGGAAAGGAAAATCCACCAAATCATACCTCATTGCGGCAAAACGTCAAACAAAATATCTTTTTGCAGTTCCAATATAATTTGCACTTCAAATGGCAATAACTTTTATATGTCATAAGTGCATTTTTATGTTGAGTTTACACTGATTTTTTTCTTTGAAAGCCATGGAGATACGAGAAACGATAGCATGTATCAACAAACCTGTTTGGGGTAGAACCTTCGCGAGCCCCACGTGAATGTCACCGAAATCCCGTTTCTTCTTCATCCAATGATTATATTAATCTCCCAACTAAATTTACATCGCGCTTGTTTTTATACTGTATAAATCTCAATCCTTGCACAAAAATACCCTCAATCATCTTTATACACCCCTCCAGCACTTCTATAGACATTGTTTACGTTCTTGCTAATGTTATATGAACCATAATATTAAAACCGAAAACGGCTAATTCTGGCTTCCGGTTTACCACGAGTAGGCCCCTACTTTAAGTGTACGATTTCATTGGTACAAGTACAAAAGTGTGTTTTTATAAGAAAAACATTATATTTCTTCTAAATTTACAGTATTTTATGAATTAACTTTTAAATAAATGTTAGGAATAACATTATTCAAAGTTGAATACATATTATAACTAATTTCAGAGAACAAAAATCAAGAATTAGTAGATATTATCATTTTATTGAACATATGGCTTAAAAAAGTGTTAAACCTGCTTCAAAAAAAAAAAAGCCTACCTGCCGCTTTGAATTTTTTGACCTGAGAAACTATAATTAATTTTTTTGGCCTAAGATAAGCTCAAAGATCAAGGTCAACAGTGCTTTATTTTTACCAAATGTACAACTATTATAAAGACTAATCTCCTGTATACAGGGATAGCAAATAATTCAGAATATAATATGGGAAGCTGTGTTTCTTTCTTAAATCTTATCTTAAATTTAGAACCATGACGTATACTCTAGCAAGTAAAATTTTTTCAAGCAAACAAAATTTCAAGGTCATTTTAATTTTAGAACTGAATATGAAATATCAGGAAGCAGTCAAACATTGTAATTTTTTGTTGTTGAATGAACTTAGTTATTGAATAATATTCAAATTTTAATCTGCAATGAAATTAAAAATTAGAAATGTTTAAATTTGTTGATTTTTAAAACTTGGTGTTCATTCATTTTGAGTATTTTGCCATGACAATATTCCTGTCAAGAAATTGAATCTGAACAAGAGGCCCACGGGCCTTGAATCACTCTTCTGATAAATTGTACAATCCATCACTTCTATTTGAAGCCTCTAACTTTAAGTATCCCAAGATGCTTGAACTGACAAAGTTTGATGATTCTCAGCCAGTTAGGACTGAAGATATTTCAGTATAGCTATAAAATACCATGAGTATGTCACAGAGACCTACTTTTTGATTTAAAACTTTCTGAGGACTCGAGATGCATTGATTAACAAAGACTGATGGTTCTAAGCTAATAAGTACATCATATATTCAAAAGTAGGTCACAGTGACCTTCTTATGGTTGACATTCTCCGAAAACCCGAGTTGCATCAACTAGCAGAGTTTGATGATTCTAAGCCAATAAGTACCAGATACTTAAATAAAGTCATATAAAGTCAAAAAATAGGTCACAGTGACCTACTTTTTGGTTGACATTCTCCAAAAACCCAAGATGCCTTAACTGACAAAGTTTGATGATTCTAAGCCAAAAAGTACCTAAGATACTTAAATATAGCCATAAAATGTCAAAACTTGGTCACAGTGACCCACTTTTTGGTCGACATTTTCTGATCCGCTACCCCTGTTTGATTTATAGAAATGTTTCTATTTTGTAAAACAAGCATTTAACTTCAGTTTTGTTTAGTTTAGTATATAAGTTGGAAAAAAATAATTACATCGAAATCCTTTCTTTATTTTTTTGTCACTAGCATTAAACACAAACATTTTGATCTACATTCATGGTACGAGATATTCCGAAATATTATTTAACCGCCATACATGTACCTATATATGTATTCTAAGATTTCTGCAAGGTCACGATTTGTTTTCTAAAGTAAATGGGGAAACACATATTACAGTAGGTATTCGTTCCCCGGACCTTACCAGGAATGTGCCCTCAACCCCCATGGGGCTTTGAACAACGCAGCTCCAGCTCAGACGCCCTGCCTTCTATGCCACCCCTCCCCTGTTATTAAATTCCTGGATCCGAAACTGTAGTTTATAAGGAACTTAAGATAATGACATAATATTCTTTTGACAAAGTCTTGTAAGGCTACAGTTGTGAGCGTTTTCGCCAATTACTACAGTATGATATTTTAAAAGAAACATAATGCAATGAACCATTTATTTTTGTCTGAATAAAAATTAACTGTTTTCAATTGTAATTACTTTCTTCTTATACTGAAAAGTGAAGTCAATGGTAACATATTACATGAATCCGTTATTTAAGAAATAAAAACATGCATAATCATGCATTATAGATCTATTTTTGAACAAGAAACACCGCTTTTCCCCTTCCGCTGCATACAATTGATGTATTTAGCTGACATTTATAAGACATTAAATTGCTTTTTTAAAATTATTTTTTGTTAAAACGAATGTACATGTATCAGACAAAATATTGTTAAGATCTAAAAGAATTTTAACCAAATAATCCATGAAATAATACATTAAATATGTCACGGGAAATAAAAAAAAAATTGACATTCATCAGGCTGGGAAGGTGGGTGGCGTGTCCAGTCAAATATCACCTTAGTAAAAATGGTACTCATCAGATCTGAATTTTAAAGATGTCAACATCCGTCTATGATGATTATTCGTTCCTCGGTAAGAAACAATGTTCCTTTATTTTTTTTTACTATTTTTGATTTATTTGCGCAAAGGACATTGGGTAGTGCAGGAATTCTGGGAATGTTGCACAGAGAAATTTGCCTGACGTATGTACAGATTTCAATCCGAATTTCCTCTGTTCTTACACGTGAGCTCGCTTCGCGACGCTCGCTGCGCTCGCCATTATTTCTCAGAAATTTACTTAAAATAATTGATTAAAGGAGAACGTATAGGAAGGTAGTCATTTGTACGAAGTTGTTCATCAGTTTCCTCAGATTTATTTGAATCAATTGAGGATATTTTTTTTTCGGTATTTGATAAACATATTTCTTTGTGTATAAGTATGAATATGATACATGACGTCATGACGCGCCATTTTTACAACATCATGAACATGTCAACCTTGCACCTGTATGTTTATACTCAAAATGACAAGTATTCTAGAATAATATGGTTTACGGTGTGACCGTTGGGGCGAGCGCAGTTGTACCATGAAAAACACTCTAAAAATATTGATCAGCCACTTCAAACATCAAGCCGCACGAGATATCTCGACTAGCTGTGACGTCACACGACGTCACGGAGCTCGTCGGAGCTTACGGAGACAGTCGAGCGTCTGTTTGAAACTATAGACCTAGTGCAATTTTGGTTGAAAAACTTCGTAGAGTTATTTTTTGTTTCTTTGAAAGATTTCTACAAACTGATCTAGCCTTTATGCTTTACGTTATTATTTATTTATTTATTTGCGCTAAGGACATTGGGTAGTGCAGGAATTTTGGGAATGTTGCACAGAGAAATTTGGCTGACTTACGTACAGATTTCAATCCGAATTTCCTCTGTTCTTACACGTTAGTCTAGGTACGTTCGATTTGAGCAACACTTCAGACACCCGTGTTGAGGTTGAGCATGCGCAACACGTGAAAACATTTAGTACTAATCGAATGCCTCGAGTCAAGACTAGTGTAAACAAAAATGGTTGATAAAATTGGTTTAGTTATTACAGTTGATTATTTTCTAGAAGAAGACGACGTAGAAGAAGATGAGGATGATGTTTTCCCATTTCTACTTGATAGTAGGTTTTTTCGGAGAGAAAACGTCCCGTCTGTCCAAAGTTTTTTCGAAGATGTTGTTCCCAGATTGTCTTCCAATGATTTTGAACGTCATTTTAGACTCACAAAAGAAACTTTTAACAGAATATTACAAGAGATAGAACCGAATATTTCAAAGATTGTCAGAACAATGGGCAAACAGCCAATCGTACCTAAGAAAAGAACTATGATATGTATTTGGTACCTTTGTAATAATACAAGTATGAGAGAAATTGCCTTGCTGTTTGGCCTCTCACAATCGACTGTATTTGAATGTATTCACGATGTGTGTGAGGCCCTTTGCTCAATTCGTAGCAGAGTTATAACATGGCCAGATCTTCAAAGACAGCAAGAAATATCAGAACATTTTGAAGCTGAGTGCAAAATACCTGGCATAGCTGGAATAATTTACAGACGGACAGACAGACAGACGGACGGACGCCGGACGCATTACTATCGCATAAGCTCTTCTGGTCTCTGACCAGTAGAGCTAAAAAAATTAACTTCAATATCTGTAATAAACCAATGTTTATGCTGTAGATTTTAATACATAAGTAAAATACTTTCAATATACTTTACAAAAGACCTTCAACTGACGCGTCAAACACCTCGTGAATTAAATTCATTACCGTCTTCCATGGAAGACGGTAGTTGCTAGCGTAGACTGGCAGTACCTGTCTCATGTATATCGAGGATCAGAAAGGCAAGCCAGTCTATTGCTAGCAACTACGTTAGTCAAAATTCCTTGAATACGCATGCTCGGCTTCATATGGTGGTGCATTCTGGGAAAACTGTGAAAACTACTATAGATAGAGCGTACGATAACAATTTCGCTGTATCATTGAATAACAATGTTTATTTATTGTGTAGCTTACAGTTTAAAGATAACTACGTAATTGCAATACATGTACTTCAAATTTCATTTTTTTTCTGACAGAAAAGCCCGAGTCATTATCTGATTGTTCTAAACAAAGACAAGGGAGGTTTTTTTTACGTCTAAGCATAACAAAAGATGGACTCTAATTTCTGCTTAGTCAATTCAGTCAATCTTACAAATTCCAGAAACAAGAATTTACACTAAAAATAATGAATAAATAAAGTATTTATAAAAAAAAAAAACCTCATGTGCATGGCTTTTTAAAACCTAGCAGTTCTTGACAAAGATGACCCAAAGGACCAAGCTACTTCACATTCGGAACTCTCTGGATTTCTTTATACAACATACACTTTAAGTTATTTCTATATTCCTTTTAACTCCCCAGTATTTTCTCTGTTAAAATGGCGGGAAATTCTATTCTTAAACCAGCTCATACAATGCCTCAATCGGCATCTTCACCATAATTATATTGAGTCTCCTTCCTCTCAATTTAAGGTCATAAATGTTCCGTTGCCCCAGAACACCAGTAGGTCAACACAACCCCCCTCGTTTCTTTACCTATGTCTATGAAATACGCTTCACAAAACAACTATATATTTTTATCACACTCCAGCCTCGATAAAATTAAAGAATTCAGCAAAATAAATCACTTGATCACAGACCTTCCTTTCTGTGTTTAAAAATTGCTACGGCGCTAGCTCAACTATATTTTTTAAAAGATAAACTTGTTACAGTCTTCGGACAATGCACTTCCTCTCTTTTGCGATTGGTAGAAATTTCATGAAGAGAAATTTTTAATTATTTCATTGGTTGAAATGCTGTTCAAGGCAAGGGAGATAACTTTCTGATGATCTAATTTTCGTACGACTTAACAATTTTGCTAGATTAAATGACGGTGGCAGAGGATAGTTTTTTTCGCAATCAAAACGTTTGACTGACGGTTTACTTAATATTGAGCTGCTTTAAATATGTGCATTGAAATCAGACAACACAGGATTCCAAAGCTGAAGATGGGATGTTTTCCGTTGTCCGGAAACTTCTTCAGGACAGAGGAATATCAGAAGACCTTGCCGTGGTCATTTTCAACTCCTGGAGGAAATCTTCTCAAAGACAATACTGGAGTTATATCAAACGATGTCTGCAATTTTGTGACTCAGGGAAAATTGATTCATTTAATCCAACTGTAAATAATTTTCTTTGTTTTTTACAAACTTTGTTTGACCAAAAATTGTCATATAGTGCAATCAATACAGCGAGATCTGCCGTTTCATCATTACTCTCACTGTGTGGTAAAGAAAATTTTGGATCTCATATACTCTAATTAAAAGATATTTGAAAGGTGTTTTAGTAAAACGACCAACATTACCAAAGTATAGTGGTACATGGGATGTGTCAATAGTTATAAATTATTTGAAAACATTATTTTCCACTATCAGAATTGTCTTTGAAACTTCTGTCATGTAAAATTCTTATGTTTTTAGCTTTATTGACTGGCCAAGGAGGTCAAACATTACATTTGTTAACTGTTGATAATGTAGTTGTAGGAAATGATTATGTAGAAATTAGATATAGTTCTTTGTTAAAAACTTCCAAACCAGGAAAGCATGTAAATAATATCAAGTTTTCAATGTATGTAGAAAAGGAATTGTGTATTGTGAGGACACTATGTGAGTATTTAGAAAGAACAAAACTTATAAGACAAGATAAGAAATTGTTTGTCAGTACTATGAAACCTCATAAGGGTGTTAGCAGAGATACCATAAGTAGATGGATACGTGATACAATGAAAATGTCTGGAATAGACATATCTAAGTTTTGCCCACATTCAACACGGGAAGCTGCTACTAGTTCCGCTCATAAAGCAGGAGTACCAATAGACATTATCATGGAAAAAGCTGGCTGGTCGAACGCTAGTACTTTTCAAAGGTTTTATAACAAACCTATACAAAAATCTGCACAGTTTAATGAAAGTATATTAAAAAGTGTTACTTGATCAAACTCGATATGAAGAATGTAAGTAAATGGAATGTTCTTTATTTCTACTCTTATTTTATTTATTTATAGATAGACAAATACATCAGCTCTGAAATCTCATATGATCCCTCAGTACTTTGATTTGATAGAATTCTTAAATTAAACGAATATAACTTGTTAGATGAAGTTTGATAGTAATTCTATCAAATCAAATAGTACTGAGGGATCAGATGCCCGCCACAATTTTCATGTATTATCATTAATTAATAGTAAAGCCACCCTTGGGCATTTAGGTTTGAGTAGATGTAATTGTCTATGGTATCTGAAGTCTGATTGGTTGAATGGAATCACGTGACCTAAGTCATCCTCAGTACTATTTGATTTGATAGAATTACAATCAAACTTCATCTAACAAGTTATATTCGTTTAATTTAAGAATTCTTCGTATCATAACTAGTCAGTCCCCGGGCTGACTAAAAACTCGTAGGCAAAACAGAAGTCCACTCGTACCCAAATCAGAAGTCCATATTTGATTTAAGATATACGTAGTACAATTTAGTACTTACTGTCTAACGGGCATAATTGTCTAAAACTTGTAGAAAATAAATATACTACATTGAACCATTATGTAACTTTAGTGTACGATTCAGATGGTTTATCAACGTAATTTAAAATATGGAAGTTTGTGCGTTTTGTTTTCAAAGCATTGGTGCCGGCTGTAAACGATCGAAAAATGGTCAGAGTCGAGTGGAGATCAACAGAAAATAGGAAAGGACTGTCTCTAGTTTGAAATCAAATTTTTGATATAAACTTGTTCATTTGTAGTCATTTTAATACATGCTGATAATCAGTAACCCCCCTCCCCCCCCCTTCCCCACATACACACACACTTCTATACATTTTTGTCCCCCGCTTTCGCGAAAGCGAGGGGACATTAAATCTCATTCGTCTGTCCGTCTGTCCGTCAGTCTGTCCGTCACAAAAACTTTAACCTTGCCCATAACTTTTGATTTAGTAGAGCTATGACTTTCATATTTCACATGTGTATTCCTTGTGACAAGACAATTCTTTGGGTACCACCAAATTTGACCTTTTGACCTTGACCTTGGAGTTTGACCCACTTTTACACAGAAATTTCAAACTTTTACTTTGGTCATAACTTTTGAATGGAAGGTACTAGGACTTTCATATTTCACAAATATATTGTTTGTGGCAAGACCGTTCATTGGATACCAACAACCTTGACCTTTTGACCTTGACCTTGGAGATTTACGTACTTATGAAAAAACGTTAACCTTGACCATAAGTTTTGAACAGTGAGGACTAAGGCTTTCATACTTCACATATGTAATCCTTGTGAGACGACCTTTAATTGGACACCAAGAACTTTTACCCTTTGACCTTGACCTTGACCATGGAGTTTTAACTACTTTTTAAAAACTTTAACCTTGGTCACAACTTTTAAACAGTAGATACTAGGACTTTTATATTTCACATATGTATTTCTTGCTGCAAGACATTTCATTGGATACCAACAACCTTGACCTTTTGACCTTGACCTTGGAGATTTACATACTTATGAAAAAACTTTAACCTTGACCATAACTTTTGAAGGGTGAGGGCTAGGGCTTTCGTACTTCACATATGTAATCTTTTTGAGAAGACCTTTCATTGAATACCAACAACTTTTACCCTTTGACCTTGACCTTGGAGTTTAAACTACATTTAAAAAAACTTTAACTTTGGTCACAACTTTTGAACGGTAGATACTAGGACTTTTATATTTCACATATGTATTCTTTGTGGCAAGTCCTTTCATTGGATATCAACAACTTTGTCCTTTTGACCTTGACCTTAAAGATTTATGTACTTATGTAAAAACTTTAACCTTGACCACAACTTTTGAACGGTAAGGGCTAGT
>PRKT01001193.1:55963-116843 GCA_003671525.1 Saccostrea glomerata | reverse complement strand
GTGGACATTCTCCCACGTACGATTCATTGAATGATAACTGGATCCAAGCAATTAGTACCAGGAAATATTATTCTCTTTTTATCTCTCTCTCTCTCTCTCTCTCTCTCTCTCTGCTATTTACTTTAGTGTTACTGAAGAAGCGTCTTATACTTCTGACTTATTGTTTAATTATTTACTAAGTCTTTTAGGGTCTTTCTTTAACGCTTTTAAACCATTATGAAAAAAATCTAAATAATGAATTCCCTTTCCCTATATTGTAAGGGTGCATCAAAAAGTCACAGAGATGTGGTGAAATTTTAACAATTTTTTGTTTGAAAAATTTGACCGGTTTCGTGAATAAATTTTTAACTTTCGATACGTTCATGGAAAATAACTATTACAAACTAAATTTAATTGTTTAATTTAATTTAATTTAAATTATTTTCTGTTTGAATCCACACTTTTGGATTTTAATGGATTCTAAATTAAATAACCCATAAAACTTGTAGCAATCATTTAGAATTCTTAGCTGGGGGGTAGCTGTCAAGACCCCTCCCACCGTTCCGGATCCTAGAAACCTAGAAGTCTCTCACTGTCCGGTACTTGAATTTTTCATACTATCGCTTAAAAACTTATAACGAAATCAAGAATCTCTGACTGATTTTGCTCAGTATTTACAATGCGGTTTTACTAAAAAAAAACCAGCCTATCCTTTAATTTTTTTATATCGAGTTATATTGGAGGTAAAGAAGGAGCGCGGTTGCTTTCTTTTGGCTTTCGGCAAGAACCTTGGTGCACTTACAGGCGCGGATCCAGGAATTAAAGTTAGAGGGGGCGCCAAAAATAGACAAGGGATCTAGGTTCTAGAGATTTTGTAGGGTAAAAATGAGGTATACCAAGTAGACTTACTTAAATTTTCTAGACGAAACAGTGATTTACGTCAACTTTGACAATTTAAATTTAATTTAAATCCGCCACTGACTTAAAAATTGAAAATTTCATTGATTTGTTACCTGAAATTTAAGCATTTCTTATGTATCGGGTTCCCAAGTTATAGTCTAGGGAAATATTTTCTCCGTTAATGAATTTTAAACTGCCAAGAGTGCTCTTGGAAATTGGGTAGACGGGTCATTTGGTACAGACCGTTCCATGTAAAACACGTTTTGTTGAAAATTTGATATCTCTCGGTCATCTCTCCATGATTTTAATACGTTATCTGTTTGCATTTTCATTAAAAAAAAAACAAATAAAAAGAAATGTGCTCCCCCGCTTTCGGTGTCTTTGAGTTTATGTGTTATTATTTATCAGTGTACTGTCAAATATGAACGCGCATTCATGATATGAAAAAAAAAATATCGTGAATGTAGAGAGGTCAGAAATCATAGCATGCTCGAAAATATCTTGTCACAGGAAATGCATGCACAAGTCAAATTTGAAAGCCCTTTCTCTTCTCAATCAAAAGTTATAAGGAAAAGTAACATTTTCGAAGAGTAGGTAAAACTACCTGGTCAAGGTCACAAGTAAAAAAAAAAATCATAGTTTATTTAGAAAGCTCTTGTCATGTGTAGTAAGCATGTTCAATATGAAAGCCCTCTCTATTCTTATTCAAAAGTCATAGCAAATTTAATGTAATGTTTATTTTTTTTAAGCTTACATGTACGTCAAACTTCAAGATCACGGGTAAAAAACAATATATGTATTTATAATTTTTTTTTCACAAGATATACACATGTATAAAATGAAATCCCCATCTCTTCTTATTCAAAGGAAATGACCAAAGTAAAGAATGTTTGTGTCAGACGGACAAAAATACAGCTAGACGGACAGACTAAGGAACGACGAACGAACAGAAACCTAATCTTACCTCATTTTCCTTCTTCTTATGCGAGGGGATATTTTTTTGAAAATTGAGTGGCAACCGGAAAAACGAAATTGATACTTGTAATAAAGGGAGATATAACACTAAGTATTTTTATGATTGCTTTCCCCTACTTAGAATTAAAGGATCATTTAATGTCACACATGCTAGGGAAGACAATATAATTATGAAGTAATTCCACACTTTTACACACTTTTGCATAAGAGTTTTTAACTCTAACTAATCCAGTGGGAAGGATGGGGCAGCAGTATTCCGCTGAAAGAGAATATAAGATTATAAATGTTTTAAAAAATTTAATAATCCTTGGGCAATCGCATCATCTCGGATTTTTCCGTGAGAGGTCGGAAAAATAGTCTTGTTCACCCAGACGCTCGGCTGTCTCCGTCAATCTCCGACTAGCTGATCGGAGATTTACGAAGACAGCCGAGCGTCTGGTTGACTATCGGAAAAACAACTTTTCACAACTCGGAACTCCTCGATAGGCTCATGCCTCGTGTTCTAACGATTGAATGGAGCCCTTTTTAGTAAAGGATTGCTGACTGCTTTTCGCTGGTCGGAAAGGCCCGAGAAGTTTCGATTGATCATCGTTCTTTTTAAAATCAAAAAAACAATTTTTGACAACGATCCCGATGCAAATAATTTCACTTCTTTGCCACAGGTACTTGTGGACAGGACCCCCCCCCCCCCCCCCCCCTCCATCGCTCTCCAAAAAAATACCACATTATTTCTCATATCCGCTCGCCCCGATTTTTTTTATCCCCGCCTTATTTTTATTTAAATCTCCGTTTTTACCACAGGCACCTGACGTTACTTATTTTTCTTTTAATAAAAAAAATATACACATACCTAATGTTTATTATTAGGTATGTGTATATTTTTTTTATTAAAAAAAATAAGTAACGTCAGGTGCCTGTGGTTTTTACGTCTTCTTAATTCGAATCGGGATGGTATTCAAGACAAATGAAAGGTTATAAATTTTGGATTAACTCCTTTGGTGTGCTTTTTGTGGAGGAGGGGATTTTCGTTGCCGCGCAAACAGACAGGTGGGACAAATATTTATATTTGCATCATCCAAATACAGATGATCTATTGCTTTATCATAACTACATATGACCTCATATGACTACATATGAGTTCAGGATGAACTCTTTTACTCGAGGATAACCGAAATAATGTCCGAAATCATTTAATACAAAACATATAGAAAACAATTTAAGTGGATGTGAGACTTTTCAGACGAGGAAAGGGAAATGGACCTCTCATAAATAGGGTACATATGCATCTGATCATTGTACGTCGACAATCTAATTGATTTTTATTTTATAATTATTCCTTTAAAAATAAAAAAACTTATTAAAATGATTGATGCAATTAAAAACGATATCTCACATTTTATAAAAACTACGACGTTTCTTTCGCTTTCAAGTATCTTAATTGAAAGTACATGTAGATATGTAGATATGCATGGTTGAGCTTGATAAATCATCAAATGCATTACTCATTAACATTATTATCTTTCTATATTATTAAATAAATTTCAAAAGCCATAAACCTCAATCATTTATTAATGAATGTTTGTATACACTAACAACCTGTCCCTCTTCCATGCTGATACGGATACCGTTTGTGCCTCTATTGTAGGAGAATTACAATCTCGAAAGTCGCGTATTCCTGTAATATACATATATTAAACAAGGATCATTGGATGTGAGAGATCGGTAATAATATGTTGTTAGAGATAAATGGACCGCTAATATGACTTTCATTCAAATATAATAGATAAATATGCACTAATTGACCAGTTTAATAACAATTCTTCAAATTGGAAAATAATATACAGAATAAAACCCATCGCCGGCGCCCGCCCGCCTTGATTAAAAAAAATGATGACAATCTAGGTCTTTTTATTATGGCCTTACCATAAATTGAACTTTAATCAAACAATCCCCTGAATTTAAAAATGAAGATCAACTCATCGAAGAAGTTCTATCGCACAAGTAAATATACATGTAATTTCTATATAATCGGGATTGCATCTTATATTATTTTAACACTATCCACTGAACAGAGTGTGAAGATGGAACCTATGGTCAAGGTTGTATACACAAATGTAGTGGAACTTGCTTGAATAGATCTCAATGCAATAAAACAACAGGAAGTTGTGACTTAGGATGTAGTCCCGGGTATATAGGGACTCTCTGTAACAAGAGTAGGTACAAGTTAGCATACTATAAATAACACATATTGTATACTATTGTAAATGTTTAGTAAATCTTTATTTTTATCTCTATAATTTTAGTCTAAGAAAAATTATTTTGATTTTATTTTTACAGCCTGCCCTATTGGAAAGTTTGGGATCCTTTGCAGAGATATATGCAGTGGTCATTGTTTGAATAACACAAACTGTAATCATGTAAATGGAAGTTGCTCGAAAGGTTGTGAAAGTGGATATACTGGTGATAGGTGTGACAAAAGTAAGATTGATTGATTGTTTTTTGTTTAACGTCCCTCTCGAGAATTCCGAAAAATATTTCGTGTTAGAAATATCATGTAAATTATCATTTATCTACAAATATATTGAAACTAAAGAATTCTAAACCCCTGGTCTGTTCTTTTACTAACAATGTGTTTTGCCTACATGTATGCCATGATATGATAAAAATAAAATATAAACGCATAGCATTCGTATATTGACGTACCGTATAATAAAAATGTAATCTTAATTTTGTTTCAGCATGTGAGAGAGGCCTGTTTGGTCCGGATTGTTCACAAAAGTGCTCAATCAATTGTCGGATTGCTAATGAATGTACTCACACAGATGGGTCTTGTGTGTGCTCTCCTGGCTGGTCAGGGTCACCACACTGCAACAGAGGTATTTCCAATAGAAAGATATTATTTATTGGAACGTAACAGTACTCTGAGTTGTTTGTAGGATCTATAAAGTACATTGTATTGTCATGCACTTAAAATTTTCTTATGCACTTGTGTGTCTTTAATTTATTGCTTAAATACGGTTATCTATATACTAGTGTATACTGATTGTCTAGATTACAAGATCATTAAAATAAAGACAATGAAAATTTATAATCGTTCGAATATTGTGATCAAAACATAAGCGATTTTGCCTAGAAAAAATATTATTTTACTTCTTGAGGATTTCATAGGCAAGTGTTACATTTTGTATGATAATTAAGTATACAAGTATCAGTATTTTAATTTTTTAATTAGAGTGTATTATAAATTAGAACATACATGCACCCTGATTTTAAAACAGGATATTTGATTGATAAAATCGCATAATTGTGATTCGCATTTAATAACGTAAGTATTGTCTAATTTGATTAAGTGCGATGCTATGTTTTTCTTGGAAACACCACATAAAAAATCATTTATGATTATAAATTGCTAATTTCCATAATGAAGCACTTTATTTGTTCAAACCCTAAAATTGCTTTACATTACGATGTGCGAAACTTTACTGTAAAACTTTGTTCTAATACAAAACTTTACTCTGGAACTTCAGAATGTAATCTGGGATTTTACGGAGAAAACTGTCACAGTAACTGTGGAGTATACTGTATAAATGCTACATGTAATAGAACTAATGGTACTTGTTTGGTTGGATACATCAAAGGAAACAAGCTTGACAAAGGTGAGTTGGTCTTAAACATTTTATGATAAATATCCGTTCAATATAATTTTTTAGTACTTGACATCAAGACTTCCTTGAAAATAATAAAAATATGTTAGACATGTTAGAGGCTCAGATATAATATATAAAGTAAAAGTAGCTGACGTTAAAATGGAAATAAGCCGTAAATACAGAAGCTGACATGTATTTTTAAATAACTAATAACCACCATGATTAAAATATCTGACCATTCATTTATAAGGTACAAAATACGGTCGTTATATAACATTGAATACCTTAACGGAAATCGCAAATGATTGGAATAAGCCCAAGAGGCATAACTTTGTCCAAAATGGTTCGATCTTATCCAAATCAGAACTTGACTTAGAATAAGATATTTTTATGATAAATCTGTATAATAAATTTCATTTCAATATATGCAGCCTCTGCAAAGAAAATGAATGGTTACAGCAAATAATTGGATTTTTTTTTCAAGTCCAAGGGGCAAAACTCTATCCGAAATAGGTCGATCGTAGCCAGCTTGACAAATTGTATACCAAACATTTCAATATGTTAAACTGATGGTCGACCGACAGAGAGACAGATAGCAGCAAAGCAATATGCCCTCCCTTATTGGAAGGGGAGGGTTGGGGATTATGTGGAGCAGGGCAAACATAGACCTGTACGGACCTCTAAAACACTAGAGATTCGATTAAAGAATGCCATGACGGTGTTACATATATAGCATTCTCTGGTATACGGTCACCTGCCGTATGATCCTTTTCATGATCGAGAAAAAGGGACTTCATGGAGAATGAAATAATGTCCTAAAAATTAGCATGAAAACATTCAGTCAAAATTTAACTGAATAATAGACTTCATTTGCTGCCAGCGTCTGACAGCTTGTGTAAAAGCAATTGAGAAAATTATTTAGGATAACATTGGCAATAGAAGCTCTAGAATTTATTAAAACATAATACGGGGATAAATTTAAATCTACGTTTATTTTTCCTTGCAATTCTTCTTCTGATGCTAATTTATTACGAGTAATTTTAATATGATACTCGTGCAAAGATTCAACAGTTTGAAAGGCAGCATCTTTTCCACAAGAATAGTATGCAAATAAATATATGTCTAAACATTAAGACATTATTTTCTTTCATTTTAAGGGGAAGAAGAAAAACTCATAGTGTCTAATAAGAAAGAAAATTACACAGTTAGTGGGATTTTGGGAGCAATGTCGGTCGTTGTGATTGCTACAATTGCTGTATTGATTTTACGGTAATTATTTATTTATTAATTTCTACATCCTGACTTTTTGATTTATTTAATCAATTCATTCTTAAAGATTTTAACTGAAAATTCTCATTCTATTAACAAGATTTCAATTAATAACAAATTGTGTAACAACAGTTGATATACTTGTTTTTAGGTCACCTCGGGTAAACTCGGGTGACCTATACTATTGCTTTCCGTTTTCGTCTTGCATTTCAACATTGTCAGCTTCGCTGCAACAACTCAACCAAATTCAACCAAGTTTGGCATAAAGCATCTTTGGATGAAGGGGGGTCGGGGCATAAATTGTGATTTTTATACCCCAGCACCCCTGGGGGCTGAGCAAATCTCAATAGAATTTATGCGATGTTTAAAAATCTTCTACTTTACTCCTAGACATCAAGCAGTCAAACTGCTGGTATGTTGTTACATGTTTGAGCACTGAGCCTTCTACCACAATTATGAGAATAATGACTCCAGGGTCAGGGGTTCTAATGCTAGGCGGGACTATATAGATTTAATGGTGAAAAAGCGTTATTTCTTTTAAAACCTTCTCTGTTTCTGGGTATTAAACAAACTAAGTTTATAGTAATGATGAACAAGAATGTCTTTTTCCAAAGCTGTGAATTTTATTGTCCCAGGGTTTTTGGGTTCTGGTGTTATGGCGCGACTCTATTGATTATAGAGTGAAAATGCATATATTCTTTTAAACATCTGCACCATTACGTTGTTTTCTCATGGCCAGGGCTTCATCTAATTCATATTCTACTTAGCAAACCTAATCACCTTTGCCATTCAGCTTTTATGATTGATCACTCTAAATAATGTATTTGAAAGGTTACAAGAATAAGGGAATCATGCAATAATATTTATTTATAAAAAAAATTACTTCAGTTTTATTGATAGGTAGACCTAATGTACATAATAGACGAATAAAACTGAGACAAAAAAAATAGCCCTTTTAAATGTTATTCAACCGCTAAAAAAGGCCAATGTGAATGTTAAACAAAATATATTTAATTGTTAATAGCTTCATGGTGTTAGTGCTAAATGAGGGACAGATAGATCCTATCCGAATAATTTTGCTGATGCTAATCATACTATTTTTCTTGCTTTTGTGCAACAAAGCGTCATTTATCAGCGTGTGGATCCTCTAAATTCTGGTACTCAGGTGACCGTTAAGGCCCTTGAGCCTCTCTGTTATTTGATGGCGTTAATGAAATAAGCACACAAAAACGTTTCTTCTCATTATCACAAGTAGGTACACAATACGCTCCTTATGTTTTTTTTTCAAGTAGAAGAAAAACATTCAGCATCTGCAGAAAACTAGAAAACCAGAACAGTTTAGCAGAAACGAGTGGAGCAGGAGGACATTCAGATGCAAACATAAATACTCAAAAAAGCAATACCATGTATCAGGAATTGGATATATTTAAAAAGGAGAGTGCATATCAGGAATTAAATTATGAGAAAAACCCCTATGAGAACCTTGAATTAACTGCTTACTAAAGTGAACGTGTAGCTACTTAAACAAGCTAATTCATGCAGAAAATTTGTGTCCCCCGCTTGAGGAAAAAGTAAATCATGCTCAGTTCGGGGGGAGAAGGGTGCATGTGTACTGAAGCAAATGAAATATACCTTTATGGATATAAAGATTTAATTGCTTATTCTTTATTATGTTTATAGAAGATTCTTTTTATATGGAATATTCATCACACTGTAATGATGATTTGATGAGTTTGTACAAGCCAGACTATTATTTCGTAAAAAAAAGTATTTCAAAAAAAAAGTGGTCCGTCCGGGAACTTGAACACGAGACCTCTAACATGGGAAACGAGAAACATACCACTAGACCACGGAATCGCTTTACAAGGAGTCATGTATATGCAGAAGTGAAGTCACATACATGCATATATTCATGTTCGGTATTGTCAAAATGTTACACAACCCATGGTGTTTGATTTATTTAGCCTTTATTTAACAGTTCTAATAGATGTAATAAGAACATAAAGTCCACCGAGAACATGTTTTATACCAATAACTCTCCTCATGCCCCTGTGCTAAAAATAGCGACATGTAATACTATAAATACTAATAAAACAAATGGGACGGGGCACTTTGAGAGGAGTGAAAGAGGTTCTAGGGAGTTTTGGTATAAAATTACATTGCATAAGCTCAAAATCTTCTTAAAATATCGCCCGGAAATGATAGTGTTATACACAGACAGAATATATAAATTTACAACCTTGAACTTTGAACTTTTGACCTCAAAATTAATAGGGGTCTTCATTAGGGCACAGGGAGTTGTTATGTAAAATTTCATTGCAATAGCTCAGATGGTTCTAGAGATATCGTGTGGAATCGAAAGTGTTATAACAGAGAGAATTTGCTTATTTATGACTTTTGACCTCAAAACCGATAGGGTTCCTTTTTCGTCTATAGGAAGTTGGAATGCTAAATTTCATTACAAAAGCTCAAAGGGTTCTCGAGATATCGTGTGGAAACGAAAGCGTTACAGACAGACATACGGACGGACAAACCCAAATTAATATCCCTCACTTTTCAAGCGGGGGACAAGAAAAACGTGTACAAGTAACGGCTATAGAAAAAAGAGATCATGCAAGAATCATAAATGTAAATTGTATGAAAAATAAATGTTCCAAGAATGGAACGATGAGAAATTGTATTTTTTCTACCTAGTAAAAAGTTTGCAAAATCGTAGATGGATAAACTTATTTCAAGGGTGAGGGGTGAGTAATTGAAGACAATTACATGTAATAATCTACAATTTAAAAAAATGAATTTCGAATCTTTACCGAATGCTTGAAAGAACTGATAATGTTGTAATTGACAGGTTTTTTTCTACGAATTTTTATTCGGATGGGGGATACTTATCCAATAAAGACGCTATAGGAGCGGCTTTCAAGAAGTAAAATAAGCTCAATATATTATGTAGAAATAATTGTTTTGTTGATGTATTAAATTTTATTCCATTCGATTTAACAGAAATCAATTTACTTCATTTTAAAATCAACATGTTTTTTCCCACGGAGCATACTGAACAGAAATGTAAAAACCAAAACATAGCGTCAAGAATTTCTTTAAAATATTTTCAACCAGTCTCCAAATGGAATCTGCTTCTATACTCAATCATGGAGAATCTGGATTTTCTAGACGCCTTTTCACTGCTGTCACCCTTACAAAAAAATCCTTATACAATTCACACAGAATAAACCGATACCACTCGTAAAAAACCTTTATTCCATCACCTGGCGGTTATTTATAACAATTTTCTCGTTGTATATTTTTCTTTGGTACGTATTGGTTTCTTTTATTACTTAACTCTGCATTGACAGGTAAGGAATTCTGAAGTGCCTAAGTATTTCCTTGGCGTTCCATCTTTTTAAAAAAGTTTTGTATCAGATTTTTTGCAGTTCAACCGTTTCTTCACATTTTGTCCTCATCCGATACAGGGTCCCTTTCACGCAAATACTGCTCGGACTATTTGTACACACATGCAGAACTCGCTTGTGACATATATATGTTGCTGAAATGCATTTATTTTTTTTTTGTTCTCCTTCCCTGACTATTGGTATTAAGTAACCAAACTAAGCAATTGCTAATTGTATATTTATGATTAGCAATTGTGCATCTTTCAAAATAATGAATGTCATAGCATCTAGATTAAAAGTCACTAAGAAGACAAGTAAAATTGCTGTTCACTACGTCAAAAGTAGATTTACTAGGTATTGGGAAGATTTACTTGATAACATTAGTAAATCTCGAATTTATAAGCAAATTTCACCATAATTTATAAGTAAATTAAATTAAAATTTCAGTGTACATAGTTTATAGGTAAATCATGGAGACCTTGAAAATAGAATAAAATAATAAATGTAAGGAAACTTTACAAAGGAAGTTTAATGAGTATCAAAAGGATTTTATCGCAAAAATTAGAGGACCTTTAATGACAGATCCAAATCATATTAGTCTTTGTTGAAAAAAGGTTGTAATATTAGATAACATTGAAATATCTATAAGGGCTCGCTTTCAGCTAAGAATATGAGAGTTTGATCTTTCAATTTAATTTCTTTCGATGTTTTTATATTACAAAAAGTCGTTGATTTGTACCACAAAGGAAGCATTCATAAAGTTAACATTTTATACATGTATGCACTTATTGCTCAATGACAATGTTTTAAATAATCTCCATACGGTAGAGATTATATCTCATGGAGCAGTGAGCCACACACTTTCCTAGTTTGATATTTATCTTAAAGATTCTGATATCCATTTTCCTCAACAAGTAATTCTTGATATATGCTTTTGTTTTCGCAAATACTAAGTTCTTGATAAAAAGCTGATTCTTTTTCCGTATTGGCATCTGAGTGTTCCACTTGAGTAGAAATGCTCCGATACTTTGGCTTTCTGATAGATGTAAATGCTCGTCTTTTACTTAAAAAAAGAAAAAAAATATCAAGAAATAAAATAATAACACAACGAAATAATTTTTTTTAAAAAAATCTTCTTAACAAAGATACATTGACATATATATACAAGTCATGTATTAACCGTAAAATGTACTACACTGGGGCTGAATGTTTTTGGCAATATGGTTCTTTTATTTATTTATTTATTTTTCTTGTAAATACGTTCTAGCAAAGCTAACATTACCCATTTCATGGAAAAAATTTCAATTATTTTAATTGAAAGATTTTAAAACAAAAGATTTAAAATTTAAAAATATATATTACCGTATTAATAAAACAGCAAGCAGTGGAATGGTTATAACTATGTATGCTCCAAATATACCACTCACCGTGTGATATTCCTTAGCGAAAGAAACTATCGTATATTTTTCTCCTACTGTTTAAGATAAAAAAAAACAAGTTAATTATTCGGGTTATATATAGTCTTTTTTAAAATAAAAAAAACTAAAAATCTTGTTCTTCTTAAATCAATTGAGTGTAGAGAAAATTGTTAATTTTTCTACTTTAAAATAATAAATGCCCATGGATCCGGTTAAACAACACGATGCTTGCAATTTAGCAGTTAAACAAGGACTTCAATTTGAAAAAAAAAATACATAGTCTAAGAACAATCCAAGAGATTGGCGACACGTCTTAGAGTCTAAGCGACTCTAAGAGATTGGCGACATGTGCCAATTTGTCAACCAAAACCCCTTTGATTGTTCTTGGTCTATACGAAACGCAAAAAAAAAAAAACAATTGAATGGAATCTGTTGATATTTTTAAATGAAATATTTTTCAGTGAAGGTAGAAGGAGCAAACAAGTTCCAAAACTACTGTGTTTTTAGGTTAAATTTCAACAGAAGATCATTTCTTAGAATTTATTCCAAACATTCTGCAATGTTATGCTACAATGTAAGAAGGTTGTTAAGGTCTTTCATTTGAGAAACATTATATTCTAATTGATTTGAGCCAAACAATACAATATAACTCGAAAGAGTTTTTACAATAACCTTGATCACATCTGTCACCATAGAATGGCTGGAAGCAGGTAGTTAAACAACTTCCATTCCCTTTTGCACAAGTTAGGTTCTGACAGTAAATGCTACACGTATTTTGGCAATTTTCTCCGTAAAACCCTGTATCACACTCTGAAAAAAAAAACATTTCCCTAAATAGAAAGGGGATGATAAAAAAAAAAACATTCAGTCTCATAAATTTTTCATGGCCGATTCGCTCAGCATGTGGCTTGAATCCAAACCCTCAGATTTAAAATCCAACACTTTACTGGACGACTTAAAGAGATTTCCCACTAGCTAGCGTTAACGTTAGTAAGAGCGTGGCCTAACTATTCATGACAAAAAGTCACATTTAACCCTGTTTCATAGCCCCTCTCCAATTTCTTGAGATATCTAAACCTTGAGAAATCTCACACACAAAATAAACACCTCCCATCATATGGGTTTTGGTTGAGTGTTGTTTACACTGACTCGGAATTTATCATAATCATAAGCATATTTTGGCGACATGCTGGTATTGTTAGTTGTTGCAAATATGACTGATTGACTTTGGAAATCAAGACAATGGCTTTAACCTTCACTCTTATATTTAAATACCATTGCCCTACGGACTTAACCAAAAGAAGCAATTCACTGGCTTGAGTTCAGGGCTCAATATTAATATCAGGTTTTATTTTACTTATTTTGACTTTATTGCATGTTCTCTTATGGGAGTTTATCTTACTGTAGTCCATAATAACAGATATATATATATATAGATTAAAGCTTAAAGGGTTTTGTACGGCGAACCACAGAGAATAATTTCCTGCAACATCCACTATGGGCCTGATTTTATCAACAATTAAATTGAACACATAAATGATAATTATCAATAGCCATAAATACATAAAGAAAAAATTTTTAACTTATTTAAGCCATTGTCGCATTGATCCAAACAACTGAGACATGTTTTTTCAATTACCTTTGTTGCAGAGTGTTGATCTAGTCCACCCAGGAGAACACACACACGATCCATCACTTATGTCACATTCATAAGTAGGGCGGCAATTTACTGAGCATTTTTGCGAACAATTTGAACCATAAAAACCTTTCTCACAGGCTAAACAAAATTATGGATATGCGTTATTACATGTACGAAATGTATTTATTTTCTAAAAGGCAATATGCATGCAGCCTCAACAACAGGAGTAAATGTCTTCTACCTTGTTTCTTGCAACCCCCAATATGTTACATACTTACAAAAAAGCTGTGTTTGAAATTGTTAAACAAGGATTTTTTTCCGAAGCAAATGGTAAACGATGAGACAATTTTTCCTCTTCTTATGGTATTCTTGCATTTAATTGATGGTAACGTTACATTACCCTTTTAAAAGGGTTGCCTTTTTCTTATATGAAATATTTCATAACATTTCTATGCTTGAGGTTATGTTTCGAATTATTCTACAATTAATCACTATTAGAAGCTTTCAACTCTGCTTGTTTAACTGTCTTAATGTACAGTGAATTAAATAATCAAAATATTCAAAATGAAAAATAATTTTGAATTAAACAAAGAAACTTTTAATTTTCTTACATTTGTTACACCTATTCCCAATGTATCCATTCTCACAACCACTGTTGCAGATACCATCTACATGATTGCAGTTTGTGGCATTTAAACAGTGCCCACTGCATGTTTCTTTACATCCGAATCCGAATTTTCCATCGGAGCACGCTGTCAAGATATTTAATCCTTAATAAACAGTGAAAACTTAATTGCTTTAAAAGGTAATTGCAGAATATTTCACAGGATGATTATAAGTGCCACAGACACTTGCTTCGGAATTCAATTTTTAACCCATAGTATAATACATATAATAACACAAGGTATCTAACTCCGAATTACACGGAATACCTCCCTCCCGCAGAATCGCATTAATTTAAACTTTAAGAGAAAATGCACTGACAAATTGTTAAAAATTATGTCTTCTACGATAATTTATCCACACAGCCATATATGACATGCTTGTCTTTCTTCTCTTTAGTCTCCGTAAACAGCGTCACAACTCTGCTTACAGAGTGGAGAGTCGAACTCAACCATTAAACGATTTGTGCTAATCTCAGACAAAGAGAAAAATAAAAATGAGTGGGTTTAACAATTTAATTCCAGTGTTTAAGAAATGTATTGAGTAAATAAAACGTCCGATTTTCAGACGTAATTTGAGAAACAGATTTTTAGCCAATCAAAATCTCATTGCGGGATCAGCACATACCGTTTCATGGTTGAGTCGACTTTTCCACTCGGCGAGTATAGCGTTTTGACGTTGTTTACGGAGATAAAAGAAAATAAAGACATACCTGTCATATATGGTTGTGTAGATGAATTATCATAGAAGACCATGGTAATAAATATTTTGCCAGTGCTTTTTCTGTGAGAGTGTAAATGAGTGCGTTTCATAGGAGGGGGTATTTCGTGTAATTCGGAGTAAGATACCTTGTGTTTTTACTGTACTATGGGTTAAAATTTTATTTCCGAAACAAGTGCCTGTGATTTGTGCATACTTTTATTACAAAAATCTTCTGTATAGCCAAGGCTACAACCCAGGTCGCAATTGCCTGTTGTCTTGTTGCAGTGTGAGTTATATAAACAATTTCCACTACATTTATAACTACAACCTTGACCAAAATTTCCATTTTCACATTCTGTAATAACATAATCATTAACATGTAGAGTGACATATTCAAATGTCTTCATAGAAAACATCAGGTCTACACTGCCTTTAGATATTTTCTTCACTTGATTGTCATTGATAAATATATAAATGCTTTCATTTGCTATTCTAATTTATGTTACATATACCAGCCTCTGTGCATAAAACTGTGTTTCTGTCTTATTCATGTTTTTCATTGTTAAAAAAGGGGGACAGCATTGTCTTTTTATTATTGGGCGGCGTATCTTTCATTCTAGTTTAAAAGTATTTGTCATATTGATATCAATTTTATTAATCAATTATCCTTTTCATTACAACAAGAATATTATATCATTTTTCTTCATTTTTTGAGAATAAAGAACAGGATTTTGTTTTGATTTGATATTTTTATTTAGAAGATTCAGTAACATTCATTTTATACAAACAAACAAAACACAAGAGACACCTATGACATGGACTAGATTTTATAAATCTTTGCCTCCACGTATTGTGTTTATAAATGTTTATGCTGTAAAAGAAAAGAATTATATTACCTTTATTACACATGGTCCCCTTCAATCCCGAGGCACAGCCGTCTACACAAATGCCTGACTCACTACTGCAAGAAGTATTGTTTTTGCAATGTCCAACACATTTGTTTGTGCAACCAGGTCCATAAAATCCAACAGAGCATGCTGTTCGTTTAAAGGTTAATAAAATATACATGTATATAAAAACCGTGCTTTAACATCATGCGAACACCAATATCATTAATATACACTCTTTACAAGATCTGAACAAAGTCCATGACTCCTTTCGATTTTCCATCAGTGTATGAGATATAAAAATACTTTAATTTTAAATTTACTTTGAAATATAACTTCATGTGTTTTTTTGAAAAGTAAGGAAAACGCTGAAGTTGGAGTTTAAAAAAATTAAACATTTTTCTACAGAGCTTTTTCTGTTGTTTTTTTTAATTAATTATTCAACACATGTACTAACATACGTTTCAGACACTTGTCTCCGGTCCATCCTGGCCTACATCCAAGACACGTTCCATTAATTATGTGACAACTCTGATCTAGACAGTTGGTTGGGCAAGCTTGGTCACAGTTTACTCCATAAACTCCTTTTCTGCCACAACCTATACAGGAACAATGGATTAAATCTTATACATTCTAACATATAGAGCCAGGTGACGTAAAATGTCACCCCTCTGATCAAATATTGCGATAAACTTAAAATATTATATTACTTGACAAAAACGACTTAATCGTTGGCTTAAAAAAACGTACGACCCAATGGACCCATCAGAGATCTTGATTACATGTACAAGGTTATTGCATTGTCGTGTAGATTTGTGTTCATGTTCACTGGAAACTGACAGGTTCTTGTTTGCAACAACTAATAACATGTTTAAATTGAAACACTAACCAAAACCTTTTCTCTCTAAATATATCACATTATTATCTTGATATATTTGAAATTAAGTATTTCTTCAAAATATAAACATCTTAAAAGCAGTGAATTTTAATGAAAGATGAAGAATTCAAAGCTAATATACATAAATATTTTCAAAATATCGGTACAGAAATTAAAGAACAATATCCAAAAGAGAGCATAATGCAAAGCATGAGAAGACAATTACATATACCCTATACGCTTCTACAGAAAACTTCACTCAGTGTTGAAGAAAATTGGGTTCAAAGATACTTTTATGAATAATAATGATGTTTTGCAGGCTGGTGTAGATTTATGCAGAAATGTTTCAAATGTTATAGTCAAGCTTCCGGGACATATCAATAATTACTCAATTTTTCATAAAGTAGACTAAGTCTTGTGTTTTTCAAGGCCTATGTATATCAAATACGTATGATATACAAGGAATTTACATGTCTGCCCATTATGCAGGTTTCAAAGAGCATGTTTTGGAGAGTATAATTGTCGTCCCTTGAATATAACTTTGAACGTCGGCTACGCTTCGGTTGACAATGGTTTTCTACGGGTAAAGATTTTCAAAGTAATAATCAACAACATGCAATATTTATACTTCTAGTTAATTGGTTGAACCTGATTAGTCGTGAAACATTTGTTTGAAAAACGCTATTACCTTCTGAATGATAAACCAATGTCGATTGAAGCAACAGGCATTCAGGCAACATGCTTGATGACAGATGATTTCTTTAGATGGCTTTATAATACACAACATAAATTATTTTTTATCATTTATGCTCTTTTTCATAAAATACATTTTTATTAATGGCATTTTATTGATAAACTTGCATTGTTAGAAAAATGACAACGGATCGTATTAGCTTGGCTTGTACTGAAAATTGATTTTTTTTAATTGCGACTTCTAAAAGAGTTTTATCTTCAAAAGCCAGTCATTTATTTTCTTTATTTAAAATAGTTTTTTATCTTCTCATTTTTTTTTTATTTGGGTTTTCTAAACATCGAAAAATTAAAAAAAAACTATTCATGGCCTGTCTTCTCAAGCAAATGTTCGGACACTGGACGGATTTTATGATACAGTGGCTGCAACGTTATTGTTGACAAATCAATCGTGTAGTACAATCGTTCGTGTAACGTAGGTGATCTTTCGTGTAACGTGCGAGATCATGACATGTTGTGTATCAGACTTAATCGCTTGCGGTTTTATTCGTGCAAGATCGTGCTATAACAGGTCTGGATGATTTTAAAATATGGAAGACAAGAACGATACCCGAAAGTTGCTATAAATGGGCATCAAGTAAACATAATAAATTTTCAGACCAATCAGACAACAGCATTTTTACACACCCCAAAACATATTTCAAAAGAACAAAAAGATAACACGTGCTTTTGTTTTTTTTTTTTCAACAAAATATCTGAAGAAGTGAGGTGAAAACATTTGAAGAATAAGGTATTCCCCACATATTTACCGTGAACAACCTTGACATTTTTATCTCGGTAAAGAAAAAATAATGTATGACAGAATGTAATCGTTTACTACGGAGGTATAGATCGCATCAGCAAGTTCCTATCAAGTTCAATTATAACATTTACCAGATTTCATTATATGTTGGTAAATATATAATTTTGCTTATCCTTCCGATTTTCATCGACGATGCTTGAATTCCATGTGTATAGATCAACTCACATGAGTGTTTATCGTATGGACTATACACATAAACACAACCTTATAATAAAATTCAGAGTTAAAATATCCACGTGTTTCTTTCTTTACTGATCTGCTTTAAAATACATGTGTAATTACAATATTTAATTCATATAGTTTAAGCATGCAATACCAGTGAGAGCTACCTGTAGCTATTACCTCCCTTTTTATAAACATTTTCTATACTGTGGTTGAATTAAAAACATCAGTTTTAAGTTATAAATCTTATCTTATTATTTTATAACCTATGAAGTCATCTGCATGGCACAGTGGCAAGAGCGTCTGCTCGAGAGTCATGAGTAAGGAGTTGATCCTTAAATTGCTGGTTCGAAATTCCTCAGTCGGTTATAGAGATGAGACTGTATATACAGAGGTCATTTTTTGCAGTAGGTGCTAGCACCAAAAAGATCCCTCATTGCTCAATTAGCCATGTATGCCAAGTAAAGGACAAAATTTACAGCTCTCCACCGGCAAATGTTGGCATCCCCATATGAGTGAAAAATTCTCAAGAAAAATGTTAAACTGCATACAAATAAACTATAGAGTCTTTGAATATGCAAATTCTTTTTTTCTGAGACAGGAATCCTCAAATGATGGTTAAATATGGTTCATAAGTCAGAGTAGAAATGTACTGTATCATCCGAGCTAGTCTTCATGAATTCAGCAACCATTTATTATATGGCCTGAAAAATATAAAATGTTAATGCATTAACATAAAAGTATATGATTGATATTTTTATAATTCATCATAAATTAAATGAATCAATAAAATAAAGTCACACTTGTTACCTTAAAAATGCTCACGGGACTGCTGATAAAACTGAGATATTCAAGAGATATAGAAAAAAATGTCGTTCAAGGGACTTTAAAATGACTTTGATATCTCGTGTTCAAGATATCACTCAGTGTCAAAGATATATACCAAAGAATAACTCTACAAAGGGTATATAAAATTCATTTACATGTATGCCATTTACTGTTGCTATATCAATTTATCATTGTTTATTAATATTCTGCATGTAAAAAAGATGTGCACAAAATGAGGAATTTAAATTAACAAAAGTAAATCATATATGCAATTCCACGTGTTCGCAAATCATTCATCCAGTTTGTAATACTATCATGAATGTCAACATACCCTAGGTTAAGTCAAAGTTGTTTGATTTTAAGATACTATTGTTTAACTGTACTTATTCAGATGACACTGTATTCATTTTAATCTCTACTTAACTTAAAAGCCAAGAAATAAACAAAATGAATTTCCAATATCTAAATAGGACTTTCAAGATAAACATTCTGTTTCTAATTAGGGCACATCCATTACCCTTGATTCTGGGTTTTTGTACTAGGATGTATTCGTTCAAAAAATATGATGTATTGTGGCCCTGATAATTTTGAATAAATTTCATAATAAAAGGCTTCAGCCTTAAGTATTCCAGAATAAAACTTTGATCCCCCACTGTGGACCCCCCATCCCCCACCCCTACCTTATAGCTATATGATCTGAACAAATCTAAATCTGCTCTTAACTATCTCAGAGTGACTAATCATGACCCGCCTATTCTTGAAAAGAATTAAGATTTAATATTTTGTCCACGTTTTACTATTGTTCTCTCTATTTTATTGCTGTACTCTATTTACATCAATAACATATCATTACCAGTAATCAACATACCTTCTCTTTGGACTTGACATCCTTTCCTACATTCTCGTGGTTGAAGCTTTCATCAGATAATTTTTTTTTTTACAGCTGAACTACAAATATGCTTAATAAGTTAATACAATCTTCTAAATTTAATTAATCCAAATAAAATACAAGCATTTGCAATTATGTGGAAAAAACTGAATAAAAAATACTGACAAATATCGATGCATTACATGCAAATCAGAAAAATATGTAATGCAATCATTTTCAGTTTGCATAATGTGCTGATTTATGTATCAGCATAAATTTCAGTTCTTTAAATTGTTTGCTGAAACAGACAACCAACTGTATTTATAAATTCTCTTTTATTAAATGGATTGGATTATCTTCTGCCTTTGAACTTACATGTTCTGTTATGCAGCATGATGTGAGAATTTTTTCACCCATTTTTTATCATTAAAGTATCTGCTGAAAATAGAACAGAATGTAATTAAATCTTTTGAGAATTAAACAAAAACAAAAATACTGATGCATGATTTTCAATTATATTGACCCTTCTATCAACATCTCTCTCTCTCTCTCTCTCTCTCTCTCTCTCTCTCTCTCTCTCTCTCTCTAACGATATATTACTTAACACAGGATTCTTTTATACATTGATATATATGTACATGTAGATATTGGAGTAATTGGGCATGCTTAATATTTTTTCTTTGTTTACCTGGGGAATTCCAATCAGCATGATCAGGATGATAATTATTAATAATTAATAATGTTGCCTGTTATAAATTTATCCTTACAATTACATATACAATACTCACAACTGTCAACAGTCAAACCTTGAACTTGAACATTACTGTCTTCAGAGTATATCCTGCAAGAAACATTCATTGCACATTATAATTGAATTGATTTTCTTTTCTTTTTTTTGCCCCCGTAAACGAAGTTTCGGGGGCATATAGTTTTTGTCGTGTCTGTTTCTCTGTCTGTCTCTCTCTCTCTGTCTGTCTCTCTCTCTGTTTGTCTGTTTGTCCGCAAAAACTTTAACCTTGCCCATAACTTTTGATTTAGTGGTGCTATGACTTTCATATTTCACATGTGTATTCCTTGTGACAAGACCTTTCTTTAGGTACCACCAAATTTGACCTTTTGACCTTGACCTTTGAGTTTGACCCACTTATACATGAAAATTTTAAAATTTTACTTTGGCCATATCTTTTGAACAGTATACATCAGGACATTTATACTTCACATATGTAATGTTTGTTAAATGTCCTTTCACTTGATACCAACAACCTTGACCCTTTGACCTTGACCTTGGAGATTTTCGTACCTATGAAAAAACTTTAACCTTGCCTATAACTTTTGAACAATAACTACTATGGCTTTCATACTTCACATATATAATTGTGATAAAAAGACCTTACATTGGATACCAAGAACTTTGACCCTTTGACCTTGACCTTGGAGTTTGACCTACTTTAAAAATACAACATTGACCATATTTTTGAAGGGTTCCCGCTAGGGCATTCATACTTCACAAAGGACAAGTGCACTTAAGCAATGCTTAATGGGCCCTTTTTATGTGCCATTTTACTTTAGAATGTGTTACTAAATCGTTCATTTTTGGAAATAGTTAGATACTAGTGGATATTTCTAAATAAAAAGCACGATAAGCATACCTAAATCAGCATGGATTTGAAACAATTGAATATTTTTAAATGCCTATGGACACCCTAAAATCCGGAAAAGTCGTACCGAACCTTCTTTTAGTTTCGTTTATGTAAATCAAGGCGAAGATATATTTAAATCAACACTTGAACAATCTGATGGTGGATCATAGTCGGGCGCGTTTGTGGAATGTAACTTTTTTGTGCAATATCTGTTTTTTAAAAATTGGAAATAATTGTGTATATATAGTTGCCCGTAGCCATAATAATCAAATTAAGAAATTGGTACACTTCATTAGAAAAAATACTGATATACAATAAAAATTTAATTGAATTTGAAATCTAAAAGGAGTGTTTAGGTGGCTTTCAATACCTGTTTCATTGTCTGCATAAATGTTAAAAAAGTCTGACACTTTTATGAATGGCGCTAAAATCTCTCTACCCTACCGTAATCTTAAATATAAATACATAGAAATATTTCTAAGCGGCGCGACTTTGACTAAATGATAAAAAACCTGCCGACGTTTTACAGTGAGCACCTTTGAGGAATGTTTACCTGGGTAGAACTCACGTGACTTTAAGTATTTTAAATAATTTATTCCACGAGTGGGTTCAACATATGGGTCATACAGGTAAATACCTCTCATTTGCTTAAGGAAAAACATTGTATTTTTTGTACATTTTTAATATTTCAACTACCAGCCTAATCGTGTACAAATTTCCTACTTTCACACAAGTTTTATAAATGTATTATGCGTCTTTTATCATTCGCACAAGTTTGTACAAAGTTAGCCTCATAGTAAACAAAAGCTTTAAAATGAATGACCCTTCTCAATTTACTATAGAAAATCACAAATTTCGACTGACCCCTGCAGCATTCTATGGTTTTGTTCTATGTATATTCGTGAATTTCAGCGGTAAAACTTGTTGAATCTTACGGTTTACTTATCAATTAATGATTTGGTATGAAAAATTTTGCTTAATTTGAATGTTTATTTTTTAACGTTTTACCGGGGCCTATAAGTGCACTCGTTCTTTAATCCCTGTGACAAGACTTTTCATTTGATATCAAGAACTTTGACCCTTTGATCTTGACCTTGGAGTTTGACTTACTTTTTACAAACTTTAACCTTGACCATAACTTTTGAACAGTAGGGGCTAGAGCTTTCATATTTCACATGTGTAATTCTTGTGACAAGACCTTTTATTGGATATCAAGAATCTTGACCCTTTGACCTTGACCTTAGAGTTTGACCTACCTTTTACAAACTTTAACCTTGGTCATAAATTTTGAACGGTAAGGGCAAGCACTTTCATACTTCCCATAGGTAATCATTGAGACAAAGCCTTTCTTTAGAACCCAACAATCTTGACCTTTTCACCTTGAAATTTAGTTTGTCCTGTATTATAAAATGATAACCTTGGTCATAACCATGGAACAGGAATAGCTAGCGTTTTATATTTCGCATTTCTTGTAAAAAAAAAAAGGCCTTAATTGGTACCAACATATTTGATCTGCATTTGAGAAAGCTTAACCTTCGCTATGTTGCCATACGGGGGCATCAGTGTTTCACAAACACATCTTGTTTTATATTTGCTTTTTTTGTTTTATTTTTATGAAATTATAATTTTTGTGCATTTAATATAGTATCATACACATACATACAGTACTGAAGACAATTTGTAAATTCAATCAACAATGTCATTCTTCAAAAGAAAAGACATACATTGTATGCATCTAAAGATCAGCAAAGCCCATATTTTAAAAGTTGAAAAGAAAAATTCTTGTGTGTATAATTTTTGTGGGATGGTGCATATTATTAAAAAACAAACAACAAAAAAGGACGGAATGGCTCGATAACTGACTTTACAATGCAAGGCTAAAAAATAATTGAAGGCCCATGTGACTGTGATCAGTGATTATTTTTTATCTAAGCTAGTACACGGTAGGGGGCATCTGTCTTTTGGGTCAAGTCTATGTATAACAAAATACAATTATAGTTGGGCTAGTAACTTGACAGGCTTCTTTCAAAGTTCTGTCATTTCGGAATCCTGTTTTGTTTAGATTAATTATTTGTCCAACTGTGTATCACATCAAATAAACAAAATAAACTTTTACATAAATTTTATCATTATTATTATTATGGTTTTGGGTAAGTCTCTTTTTATTAAAATCTAGTAGCCAGTGGGATAGTAATATTATGATGAGCTGACCAGCTAAAGCCTTAGTGAGCAGTGAAAGAAAACTATTTCTAGCCTGGGCCTACAATGATTTCACATTTATGCTTCATTATATACATTTTCTAAATTCAATGTTTGTTTATTACCTTATAGGTCAATTGTGTTATTTTTGTCATACCTGGAGATGGCTGTTCAAAATGTACTCTAACCCGCAATAAACAAACAAAAAAGAAAATTACTTTTCATTTAACACATTGAAATAATTAAACAATATGTAAATAAAATACCTGTATTCTTAAAAACAAAGATGCAAAACATCAATGTACATTATCCTAAGCAACATCTTTTCATTACACAGATTGATGCAAGCATGCATGCAATTTATTATACCCCCCGCTTGAAAAGCGGGAGGATATATTAAGTAATCGATATGCCCGTCCGTCTGTTATGTTTTGATGTACCCATCTCTTATCCGCTAATTCCTTTCATACCACTTGATGATGTTTAATGACTTTCACAGAATCTAGATTACATATATTGCAATTGTTCATCTTCTATTTTAATTTTTGATACGCCACATATTTGGGGTTTCCCATAGCAAAACATGGACACAGTCATTATATTCATATGAGAATTAGCGGTGGGTATCATTTAGTGTCATAGCTCATTGCTCCCAGTACCTCTAGTTTTATAATATTCATACTGTATTTCAGTAGCTACTTTTAGATGGGCAATACTTTAAAAGGGAAAATAGTAGTACACATAGAAATATTCAAAATTTTTCATAAACTGCATATCTGATTGATTGATTGATTGTATGTATGTTGTTATATTAATGTCCCTCTCGAGAATTTTTCTGACTCATATGGAGACGCCACCACTTGCTGGTGGAGGGCTACAAATTTTGTCCTATGCTCGGCACTGAGGGCCTTTGAGCAGGGAGGGATCTTTTTTTGTGCCAGAACCTATAGCGACACGGGGCCTCGGTTTATACGGTCTCATCCGAACTACCGATCTGCACGTCCCACAGTGGGATTCGATTGATTGATTGTATACTGTTTAACGTCCCTCTCCAGATTTTGTTTACTAAATCAATGTATGTGGGTTAATCTTGATCGACATAAACTACTCCCTTCCACGTGGAAACATGTTTACAAAATCGAGAGGTGCTGTTTTGACACTTTAAAGTGAAATAACACTTGACATAATCTATTTTCACTTTTCAGGTAAAGAAACGTTTGTTTTTCAACTTTTTGCAATTTACAAATCTTATAAATTGAGATAACATAAAGTTTTACCTCTTTTTTCATGTTGAATTTCTCTCTCGATTTTCAATTCTGGCATTTTGGTCTCGCTGAATTCTCGCGAGGAAAGCTGATCGGACGTTTATATTTTATTACGTTTATCTCCGAATCTTCCGAGTTATGCTAATGAGGTTAGGAGGTGTGATAAAGATTTTCACGGATTTCATGAGCGCCGAATACTATGATATACAGACTTTAAATGGGTATGAGGAAAGGCGTATAAAGTGGAGAAAAGAGAATCCTGTAATTATGCATGAATGTGTTTTATCCTAATACATGTATCTTACCTCGCATATCAGAGACTGCATGGGCTATACACATATAGTTTTGAATTATCACGAACTGTTTCTATTAAGAAAGAGGATTTTCTATTTGTGCCCTCTTTTTTGAATTCAAAATGAAAAATCAAGACAATGCAATTTCAGTAATCAACATTTTTTTTAATTCATTGTCATGTTTGAATACATTGAGAATTGGTGAGAACACCAATTATTTATGCTAAAACATACAAATCATTAATCAGTTTTCTATATTAACAGTCAAAAATTGGTGAATGCACCAATTTGAATTATCAATAGATTCAAATAAATATTGATCTTGGTCATGTTGGTGGTTCCACCAAGAAAACAAGATTGAATTTACAATACTTAATTCTCTAGTTATTTCTAAGAATTAGTGAACTAACCATTCAACTGCTTGGTGGATCCACCAAAATACGAAGACAATTGCCTAAGATTACATAAAATAGATAAAGCAAATGTATTTATCAGTATTAGGGATTTTGGTGGTTCCACCAAAAACATTAAATGTGGTGAAATTACCGAAAACATTTTAAAAATGACGTTGGTGAATCCACCAGTTTTAAAATACTGAAGCAACCCATTGAGAGAAACTGAGTTGTAGAAGAAAATAAAAAAACGTCCTTTATACTTAGTCGGTGCACTCACCAAAATGCAAAAATTAAACTAACAAGACATTCATAAATTTCTCTCACAAATACTTGGTGGATCCACCAAAAATACAAATAGAAATCCAAAGGAATACTTAAATGATACACTGTCAAGATTACCTTGTATTTACTAACAGTGGGAAGTTTGGTGGATCCACCAAAAACATTAAAATCAAAAGGCAATCATAATTTTCTTGTAAAATAACTAAGAAACACTTTCTTAATACATTTATATACACAAGAACAAAAACGTGGTGGGTCCACCAGAAAATTCGAAAATCTCCATGTAACTCAAAGATCAACTAATTTGTCTCTAAATATAGAAAGTCGTTTGGTGGACTCACCAACCTGTTGAAAAACAAATCCCTAGGCTTTCTTTATTTCACTTACAAATACTTGGTGGACCCACCAAAAACAAAGAGAATACTTGAATGATATATCATCAGCATTGCCTGTGCAGTTAATTTTTTAAAGTGGGGAGTTTGGTGGGTCCACCAAAACATTAATCAAGGAAACATTTGTAGATTTCCAATTACAATGACTAAGTTGCTTTCCATATATATGAACAAAAAGTTGGTGGAATCACCAGAAAAAGTCGAACATATACATCTTAGACTCTCTTTACTTGTTGATGATACATTCGCAATTCAATAATAAGTGGAACTATTATCATGTGATTAATATAATTATGAAATACAATTTCAAAAATGTGTATACATTTTCAAAAGAAATGTGAATCCTCTAATTAAGGCAAAATGTTACATAAACATTATATAAAATAACCTGCTATATACTGTTTTTTTTTGCACGTTAATAAAAAGAATAAAAAAAAATCTTTCCCTATTTTTTTAAACAAAAAAATACTTAGTTTGTTTCTTTAACCCCCCTGTGATTTTGGCGATTTTCCGTGTCTGCACCTACTGTATTACACCTTCTGCAATGGGGTGCAAACCCCTGCATGACACTTAAGCAAACTACTAACATCGCAGTCCAAAATATGTTATTGGGCTAAATATTTCACTTCATTTACTCCCTCTATGAATTTTTTACTGAAGCAATAAAAATACATTAACTGTAGTACTCTCAAATGCACATATAGAAAGCATTAGGAATGAATGCTGCACAAGTAAAAGTGGCAACCATGAGAATCAACACCAATAAAAATAATAAACACAGCATAACCTTTAAAAATAGATAATAAATTCCTCATCTATAGACTACGAGTATGTAGTCATTCCAAATAGAATTTAAAATTATACATCCAGGTCCAACATAATCACAATCGCAAGAGTTGATATAATACATTTTTATCCCTAACATTGATGTCTATTTTCACATCTATGGCGTGGTTTGCAAGAGCGAAGGCCCAAATTCTGATATGAACTTTCATTGACTCGTTTTAGCCATCCTTTCATAATTAAACTGTTGAGTACGTAATTCCTCTTGATTTTTTCTTGAGTGAAAGAACAACTTTTGCTGTGAAATGTGAAAACTATCATCACAATATAACACCAGTGATATCTTGTTTAACACTGTTTTCTGGTCTCTTTACGATTGTATTGTTTTAGACATCTCCGTGTTTTCTGACTCTAATCCTGAGACATCTTGATACGTAGTTGCAGTAATGCTGGACTTATCAGCATCGTCTTATGCCCTATGATAAAAGTACATGTACAAAGTCTGTGTATGGTGCACAAAATTTTAATGTTTCATATTTTTTTTTTTTTTTTGTCTTTTGTTTTTTCATATATTTTATAGAATTCCATATTCTAAAAAAAATAATTGAATTCATTTCAAGTAAACAGAATTTGAGGAAGAGGTCCAAAGGCCACATTGCTAATATCAGATTAAAGAATTAAATAAAAAAGCTTTCCCGGCATTTAATTTCAATTGCATTGCCCAAACCCTGGGCAGATGCTTTGAACATATTTGTATCTGTCTTGAGGATACTTTTCTAAATTTCTTTAATTTCGGCTTTTCTAGTCTAAGATTTTAAAAAAATATCCTGATATTTCTTTCTTGCATAACTTTGATATAATGTTAAAACTGCACACTACCGGCAGGGGTTATGATTTAAAGAAACTTGAGATAACTTTACATTCTATTTTCGTAAACCTTATCATAATAAAAGTAATTTACAAAAAGGTTTTAAGGTACGTCACTCGTCAGCTTTTTAGAAAAGTTCACGCAGAACCTCTTAAAAAATATTTATTAAAATTCAATTTTTATAAAATATTTATTGTCAACAATGTAAATTTTTTAACATTCATCGAAAAAACTGCTTAAAAATCTACAAAGAAGCAAGATTTATGAGGGACTATTTCTTGTGGTGGAAGGATATTCAGCAGAAATTTCTGCAAATCTGCACATTTATTAAAGTAAATGTCTTGAAACTTTAGCCTCACATACTTTTACTCGGAGAATATTTTCCGTTGTGATTTTGCAGGAATATTTAATATAGGTCCTAATTTATATTTTTAGAACAAGTTTTACACCTTCCCTCAACAAACTTTGCCAAGAAATGAAGATATGTTAAAGTCAAGATAACATTTACACCATTTTTTGCGAAAATCACATATTTTGACCAATATTTCAGAATTAACATCACTGACCCCAACTTTTTCTTTAATTATTTTAAACTACTTGATACTTGTGACAGATCAGCACTTAACTCCCAAAAAGCTTGATATAAGAAAATATTTGATTGCCTATTTAGTTTTTTAATACCCCAAATATGTTATTTTTTAGTGCAAAAACGTCACACAATAATAAACGCACATTAATTTGCAAGATTTGTTCAATGATAAATATTATTCAAACTATTTTATGAAAAATCAGATTAAATTTATTAACGTAGTAACATCTGATAAATTAGAATTAGAGATAAAGTAATAAATCAAAGAGTTAAAATTTAAGTGCAAAAAGGTCAACTAAATTGTACCATAGATCAGTAAGATGCACACTGACCCCTATTTTCTCTGCAATTTTGAGTAATACTATATGAGTACTTATCCAAAATATACTTCCCAAAAAATCCTTGATATAGCAAATTTGACGAGTGACTTACCTTAAGTGAAGATGACGAAAGATTTTGTAACCATATAATGTACGTGTACAAATATTAACGCATTCAGTTTGTACTAACAAAGTGTTTGCTTCGGAAGGGGGGGGGGCTACAAAATTAACTTGACAGAGGAAGGACACAAATAAAAAAGGAAACCACATGCTGGTTTCATAAAATTATAAACCATTTTGTACTTGTTCCTTTTATTTATCTTGATACTTTAAAACATGATCTTCACTGCATCAACAAACTATCCATCAAGACAGAAACATAATTATTTTTCATATTACCTATCTCACTTTCAAGATAAATGCGACTTACCATTGTAAAGCCTACATATTCTTTTTCGATTCTTCCAAATGTCTTCTTTGTAATATATTAAATAAGTCCTTTTCTTCTGCAAGCATTATGGTCAAATGAATCCCTTAGCTCTATCACCATTCAGCACATGTTCAGGTAGTATTCCGTTGCTGCATATTCCATTAAAGAGCTTTGTATATACACTGTATCTTCCATGCCTACTATAAACAATGTTATGCGCGGCCCTACTTCCTGTTAGATGTGTAATTCCAACTCTCATTCGATTCAAATAATGGTGTTGTAACACGCTCGGGCTTATTCTGGCACAACATGTCTGTATCCTGCAGAGTCCATCGCGCGTATCAGACGGTCAAGGTCAGTGTAGTACCGGCTCTGATGATCAACTGAGATTTGAATTAGCTGATTGCTATTATTTTCGTACCCTTTCTCCGGTGCTAAAACTTTGCTTAGATTTCATTTATCATTGCCTATATAATTTTTATGAGTTGCCTCCAAAGTTAACATTAATCTATTGCAGTAATAAAATATAAGTTACGCAATTCTATCTTTAAAAAATAAAATAAAAAAACAACAATAAATAAATAAACGTCGTTTTCTAAGCTAAATCATGTGAACATTTATATTATGTTCTATTAGTTGTATAAGTAAAAATAGAAAAAAAAAGAATTGTAAATGATATATTTATTTGAAAAAAAAAATATTATCTTTTTATATATATATGAACTTTAAGATAACATTGGGAGAAAAAATTAAACTTTCCGTTCTACTGTAACAGTAAATAAACATGAAGAAAACAAGCAACATGTCAGCTGTAAGACACTTTAACACTCTATAAAATAAAGAGGAAATCGGATATCAAAATTGCTAAAAGTTAGGTGCGAATCTTAATTATTTAACAGTCAGTGTGTATTTTTTGCATAATGTAAGCCAATGACACGTTGATTGATTTCAAAAGTTTATTAAATAAATCCAATTTACAATTTTTCCGTGATCGTATAGTTTTTATAAATATTCGTTCCTGAAATATGATCAGAAAAGACCAATACACTTTGTATATAGATGTCCAAAGGGTCCGTCCAAAATATCAAGACCGAACCCCAAATAAATAAATAAACAAAAGTCCAAAAGAATGATTCTCAAAATAATAAAATGCCAAAGAGATGTAATAATTTGAGAATAAAACCGGGAATTCTCTTGTCTGACCAAAACAGGGTATTTTGTGCTCAGGGGGTATCCATGATCCCGGATATAAAAAAACATTTCATTGGTTAATTCACCATCACCAACAACCTACGCTTTGTCCGTAGGTCTGTCCGTTGACCTATGAACCCCAACATGGCACCACCCTCAAATGCAGGTAAATACATGTTACTAATATTTATGGGCTCAGTCCCCATCTCTGCACCACAGGAGTTCTAGCCCTAGCTCTTTTATTTATTTACTTCAAAGATCCCAGTTTTATTGCTCTTAGTCAAAACTCTTAATAATATACATTTTGATTTAATAACCCTTTATATCATTTTATTTTCACTGCTAAAAACTAAAAATGATTATGATATTAATATTGTCTAAGTTTAAAATGTTCAAACAATATGTCTGTGCTAAACCCTATAGGTTTACAATAACACAATATCCGATGTCGTATAATAGTTTCAACAATAATGTCAGCTTAAAAATGTGTATTTACTGCTTAAATAAAACATTTTTGTTTCTTACACGGGGATGGAATACATGTAGAAGCAAATAAACTTTAACTCGATAGCTAAAAGAGCCATAGCTGACTTACCAAATTATTTAAGTGTAAATCACCTGTTTCTATTTAGGTGTATATAGATGTGTATTAATCCCTTTTCAATATAATATCAAACTACGTGTAATGATGTTTGTAATCATTTGTGAACGAGTATAATTATATTTTCATAGGTGCATGATAATCATTTTACTTGATGAATACATCATTATTAGACAAAAGAAAATTAAGAACATCTATGAAATAAAACAATTGCCTATGAATTTGACTTAATAAAACAGCTAATTAGGACTGTCTGAGATACTTTCAAGTTGTAATGTTATTATATTCTTGATCCCCCAACACCTCCTATTTCAGAAGAAAAACTGTATCCACCTTACTACATGTACATCATACATGTACATTGCAATAGATGTTTGAATATTGCATTTTTAATTTCTTCCAATCCATCTGCAATTTATAATACGCCTCTGCATAAAAAAATATTCCTGCTTGAATGCCCCTAACATTATAAAAAAAATAAATTTTCTGACCAATTAAAAGAAAAAAAAAACATATCAAAATTTATTAAAAGTATTTTAAGAAGTTATATATCTTGCGCATTTTGTTCCTAGAATACGCGATTCCCCGTGTTCCATGCACTCTTATTGGTATGAACGTAGTTAATAGACTTGTACCTAAGGTTTCATGTATTGCGAAGAGCAATGGTTTGGAACTTCTATAAACTTGTATTTCATTGTAAAGTAAACTGGGTTGACTTGCATTAATAGCTAATTAAGCGAAGCTGCCTGTAAGAATCCTCTGGATGTAATACATTTCTTATGCTTTCATATCACATCTTAAATGGTGTTTAATAAGATACTAAATTCTTAATCTAATGATATCGTAAAACACAATCCCTAGTTATATGGGTCAAGAGTTGTTAACACATTTTAAGCTTTATCGTGATTATTACAGAACAGTCTTACACCTACGCAAGCACACCAGGCCATTGCATAAACTCATTTGAAGAGCTAATGATGATTCCATTCCGGATGTGAATGATCGAGATCGGATCGAGAATGACTAACAAAAAATAATTCAATTTGTCATAATGGTGATCTAACTATGTTTTTGAAATAGTACAGCAAAAGAAAACACGCCTATTGTGATAAATTTCCTTTCATCAAGCAAAATAAATTTTATACTTATACAGAATCTTCCAAACCATTAGATCTTGAATACGGAGGATACATGCTTTCATTCGAAATGTTGATTATACAATGTAACAAAAACTTAATTTCTTAAAAAGTAAACTCTAACATAAACACATTGCAAAAAGTATATTATTAATGAATACACATATAAATGTACAGGTACTCCGGAGTGTGTAAAGAAATTCCGATTAGTTAGGTGACTTGCATTTGGTTCTAATTTGCCCGCACATCAGTGATTAGCCGGTGAATTTTCCTGTTGGTGAAAATGACCTAATGAGAGCAGTAAGACATGATCTCATAAAAATTATTCTTACAGGTGTTTGTAATGCTCTCTAGCTGGAAGCGGGCGTCAGCATTGGAAAAGGCTGTACTTTCACGTTAGTTCCACACCGACTTTATAATTATATAAATCATTCTCATGCCAAGAAATCCCATCCGGTTTTCCAAAGCAATGGAGTCAATAAAACTGTAATTGATTAAAATCACCCACATTCCCCAAAGGCTTGCAAGACAATTTACGGCAGTAGATTTCAGGGGGTGGATCATAGGTTTTCAGCTTTCTTAAATGTTCGTAGTTACAGAAAAATAAATTTGATGAATTCCACCATTTATTTTAATCATTGATATTTTAACTTTAAAATGAAAATACATGTATTTACATAGCAAATCAGGTAACGTGTACCAATTTTGAATTTTTCTCCATTTTGTTTAACCGGGAAATGATGTAAACTCCCGGGAATTTGGTACTCTTTTCCTATAATTCGAGGCAATACTTCCACACCTACCAAGTTCCTCATACGCATTGTTAATTCATACCAAGGAAATACTTGATATGGAAATAAATAAAAATTTGAAGGGTGGCTTATTTCTACTGAAGACTCAGTTTACTATAATTAATTTTACTCCCCCCCCCCCGGAGCAAAAAAGGGGAGTGTGTAAAGGCTTCTAAACAAGTAGTATTCTACCTATGTTTTAAATATTAAATATTTAATTTAGTTTTCATTAAATTTCAACAGTTAGCTGATTCCTAAAAACAATGTAATATGCATTTCACTTTACCTTTTCTCCATTTTTGTAGCTTGTCTATGTATGCTGCATGGAGCTATAGTGCATAAAAAGTCGTGTCATCGAAAAAAAAAAGTTTATAGGGCAATGACAATAAATTGCAAAAAAAAAGGACAAAAAGCAGCATCTAAAACATAAGTTTGATTATAAAACAGGTTCAAATTGGCAGACTTTTTAAGCGGTCAATTAATTTAGACATCTGCATCGATCGGCATCCTTCCGGTAATTTGTGATAAAAAGAATTTTGGTTTTGTCCATGAAAAGTAAATTTGTTCAACATGGTCTATCTCGTTCATGAAACTCACTTTACTACTCTCTGCGCGGATGTGGTCACTTTGAATTCACTGACCACCCAACGAGCACAGACGACGATACATGACCGATAGTTTGATTGAAAGATTAGATCACCAGCGTTGTGGAAATTCTCCCACGTACAATTCATTGAATGATAACTGGATCCAAGCAATTAGTACCAGGAAATATTATTCTCTCTCTCTCTCTCTCTCTCTCTCTCTCTGCTATTTACTTTAGTGTTACTGAAGAAGCGTCTTATACTTTTGACTTATTGTTTGATTATTTACTAAGTCTTTTAGGGTCTTTCTTTAACGCTTTTAAACAAACATGAAAAAAAATTTAAATAATGAATTCCCTTGCCCTAAATTGTAACATGTGTAAGGGTGCATCAAAAAGTGACAGAGATGTGGTGAAATTTTAACAATGTTTTGTTTGAAAAATTTGACCGGTTTCGTGAATAAATTTTTAACTTTCGATACGTTCATGGAAAATAACTATTACAAACTAAATTTATTTGTTTAATTTAATTTAATTTAAATTACTTTCTGTTTGAATCCACACTTTTAGATTTTAATGGATTCTAAATTAAATAACCCATAAAACTTGTACCAATCATTTAGAATTTCTTACACATGTAGCTGAGGGGTAGCTGTCAAGACCCCTCCCACCATTCCGTTTCCTAGAAACCTAGAAGTCTCTCACTGTCCGGTACTTGAATTTTTCATACTATCGCTTAAAAACCTATAACGAAATCAAGAATCTCTGACTGATTTTGCTCAGTATTTACAATGCGGTTTTATTCAAAAACAGCCTATCCTTTAATTTTTTATGATCGAGTTATATTGGAGGTAAAGAAGGAGCGCGGTTGCTTTCTTTTGGCTTTCGGCAAGAACCTTGGTGCACTTACAGGCGCGGATCCAGGAATTGAAGTTAGAAGGGGCGCCAAATATTGGCAAGGGGTCTGGGTTCTAGAGATTTTGTAGGGTAAAAATGAGGTATACCATGAAGACATACTTACATTTTCTAGACGAAACAGTGATTTACATTAACTTTGACAATTTAAATTTAATTTAAATCCGCCACTGACTTAAAAATTGAAAATTTCATTGATTTGTTACCTGAAATTTAAGCATTTCTTATGTATCGGGTTCCTAAGTTATAGTCTAGGAAAATATTTTCTCCGTTAATGAATTTTAAACTGCCAAAAGTGCTCTTGGAAATTGGGTAGACGGGTCATTTGGTACAGAACGTACCATGTAAAACACGTTTTGCTGAAAATTTGATAACTCTCGGTCATCTCTCCATGATTTTAAAACGTTATCTGTTTGCATTTTCATTTAAAAAAACAAATAAAAAGAAATGTGCTCCCCCGCTTTCGGTGTCTTTGAGGATTATGTGTTATTATTTATCATAGCATAGTGTACTGTCAAATATGAACGCCAATTCATTATATGAAAAAAAATATCGTGAATGTAGAGAGGTCAGAAATCATAGCATGCTCGAAAATATCTTGTCACAGGAAATGCATGCACATGTCAAATTTGAAAGCCCTTTCTCTTCTCAATCAAAAGTTATAAGGAAAAGTAACATTTTCGAAGAGTAGGTAAAACTACCTGGTCAAGGTCACAAGGTAAAAAAAAAATCATAGTTTATTTAGAAAGCTCTTGTCATGTGTAATAAGCATGTTCAATATGAAAGCCCTCTCTATTCTTATTCAAAAGTCATGGCCAATTTAATGTAATGTTTATTTTTTTAAGCTTACATGTACGTCAAACTTCAAGATCACGGGTAAAAAACAATATAATTCTATGTATTCGATCATAATTTTTTTTTTCACAAGTTATACACATGTATAAAATGAAAGCCCCATCTCTTCTTATTCAAAAGAAATGACCAATGTTAAGAATTTTTGTGTCAGACGGACAAAAATACAGCTAGACGGACAGACTAAGGAACGACGTACAGACGAACGAACAGAAACCTAATCTTACCCCATTTTTCTTCTTCTTAAGCGAGGGGATATTTTTTTAAAAATTGAGTGGCAACCGGAAAAACGAAATTGATACTTCCGATAAAGGGAGATATAATACTAAGTATTTTTATGATTGCTTTCCCCTACTCAGAATTAAAGCATCATTTAATGTCACACATGCTAGGGAAGACCGTATAATTATGAAGTAGTTCCACACTTTTACACACTTTTGCATAAGAATTTTTAACTCTAACTAATCCAGTGGGAAGGATGGGGCAGCAGTATTCCACTGAAAGAGAATATAAGATTATAAATGTTTTTAAAAATTTAATAATCCTTGGGCAATCGCATAATCTCGAATTTTTCCGTGAGAGGTCGGAAAAATAGTCTTGTTCACCCAGACGCTCGGCTGTCCCCGTTAATCTCCGACTAGCTGATCGGAGATTTACGAAGACAGCCGAGCGTCTGGTTGACTATCGGAAAAACAACTTTTCACAACTCGGAACTCCTCGATAGGCTTATGCCTCGTGTACTAACGATTGAATGGAGCCCTATTAGTAAAGGATTGCCGATTGCTTTTCGCTGGTCGGAAAGGCCCGAGAAGTTTCGATTGATCATCGTTCTTTTTAAAATCAAAAACAATTTTTGACAACGATCCCGATGCAAATAATTTCACTTCTTTGCCACAGGTACTTGTGGACAGCCCCCCCCCCCCCTCCATCGCTCTCCAAAAAAATACCACACTAGATTCTCATCTCCGCTCGCCCCGATTTTTTTTTTATCCCCGCCTTATTTTTATTTAAATCTCCGTTTTTACATCTTCTTAATTCGAATCGGGATGGTATTCAAGACAAATGAAAGGTTATAAATTTTGGAATTAACTCCTTGGTGTGCTTTTTTGCGGAGGAGGGGATTTTCGTTGCCGCGCAAACAGACAGGTGGGACAAATATTTATATTTGCATCATCCATATACAAATGATCTACTGCTTTATCATAACTACATGATTGTCAGGATGAACTCTTTTACTCGAGGATAACCAAAATAATGTCCGAAATCATTTAATACAAAACATATAGAAAAAAATTTCAGTTGATGTGAGACTTTTCAGACGAGGGAAGGGAAATGGACCTCTCATAAATAGGGTACATATGCATCTGATCATTGTACGTCGACAATCTAATTGATTTTTATTTTATAATTATTCCTTTAAAAACAAAATACTTATTGAAATGGTTGGTGCAATAAAAAAAGATATCTCACATTTTATAAAAACTACGACGTTTGTATACACTAACAACCTGTCCCACTTCCATGCTGATACGGATACCGTTTGTGCCTCTATTGTAGGAGAGTTACAATCTCGAAAGGCGTGTATTCCTGTAATATACATATATTAAACAAGGGTTATTGGATGTGAGAGATCGGTAATGATATATTGTTAGAGATAAATGGACCGCTAATATGACTTTCATTCAAATATAATAGATAAATATGCACTAATTGACCAGTTTAATAACAATTCTTCAAATTAGAAAATAATATATAAAATAAGACCCATCGCCGGCGCCCGCCCGCCTTGATTAAAAAAAAATGATGACAATCAAGGTCTTTTTATTATGGCCTTAGGCCATTCCAAGTTTTTTCTCTGTTTAGCGTCCACCCATCTTTCAAAAACCTACCTACCTATTCGCAAAAAACACACAAGCCAAAACATAAAACACAGGCTTAAAAGTCATAAATATGACGCCCTTCAAATGATTTGATCTAACTAAACTGCTTTAATAGAAGAGATATCTATTCTTAAGGAAAAAACAAGGGATTAAATGCTAAAAATACACCCAGTATAACTTAACTGTACAAAATTATTTGGAGAAAATGACAAAATTCAAAACTTTCGACGAAATTAATCAATTTCAGGTTTCCTGATGTTGTGTCTTTTTTCTCATATGGGGTGTCAAAAACCAAGGCGCATGCGGACGCTAAACATAGAAAAAACTTGGAATGGCCTTACCATAAATTACACTTTAATCAAACAATCCCCTGAATTTAAAAATGAAGATCAACTCATCGAAGAAGTTCTATCGCACAAGTAAATATACATGTAATTTCTATAATCGGTATAGGTGCAGAACTGTAGCTCTCCGAAAGAAAATCTATAGCTATACCTGAGTATTTTCCGTTGCCAATATTTTTATTAATTACTCTAATTTCTTTACCAAAACCATTTTTTTCACTTAAATACATATGAAAAGATATATTTTTTTTTTCATTTTGGACGCACAGAACACAATGTGATATAATGTGATATAATTTTGATTTGAAAACGCATTGCTTCATTGTTTAGCTATGCCCGAATAGAATACTTTATCTTGCAATTTTTTGGCCGATATTTTGAAGTCTGTAGAAAACCTATATCATGTGCTTGTGTCCTTTTAATAAAAACTTTTGATGTCCTTCTTGCTTATGAAGAAAAATTTGGTAGTTTAAATAAGAAAATACATGATTGACACCCATTATCCAACATGTACATGTAACTGAAATTGCTTCCAACGGACCTATTCATTAAATGTGTAAAGATACTACAATACAATACTTCAAATGTACCACAGATAAGAATTTAAGTACATTGGAGACTTCGATCTTCATTTTGTATAATGGAGTAAGCATTACCTGTTGACTGGTCACATCCAAGTTCTTGCACTATACCCTTCTTTTACTACAACATGACTCATGAACATTTATACATAGTATTATTTGTGTTTAATTTCATTTTCTAGAATTTTTCACTCATATGGAGACGTTACAACTTAGTTTAAACTTTATAGTGTAGCGGCTTAGATCAAATTTTCAGCAAAATAGTTCACTTGTGGATACAAGCATGAAATTTGGTACAAATGTCTATATGATTCTACTAAATCTAAAAACATCGTTGGCCACCGCGATTTCCGCCATTTTCAAGATGGTCGCAACTAAAACAAAATGGCGACATTTTCAGGCAGTTTTGGCCTCTCATACATTCTTTTACAACCAAATTAATTATACTTTGGCCGATTAAATGTATCTAAAAAGTTTGAAAAGACTATAAAATCATATTCTAAATAAAATCTATAAATATAAAGACAAAATGATTTTCTTATAATGCAAAATATCGTTCCCTTTTGTAGAACGATATTATCACAGTAGCAAGAAGCCATTTTTAAAAAAAAAACTTGTTCGAAATGTTTAACGAAAGTCTTGCAGGCGTTCCCTCACTATCGTGGTTTTGAAAACCAAGTAAAATTATGTGTTTGAAAGCCCTCGATAGGGTAAAATAACTCCTCAAGAAACATAAATTATCATGGAGTGAATCACTCCTCCAACGCACGTAAAATCTCATAAATGAAATAATCCTTCAGAGAATATAAAATAGCACTGAGTGAAATATTCTCTCAAGCAACCTATAATTTTAATGACTGAAATAATCCTTTAAGGAACGTTAAAAAGGAAATGAATCAAAGTTATATTTATGACATAAAACAACAGGTAACCATTCGCTATTCACAATAAAAATGCCATGGACTGATAAGTCAGCACCATCCATTTAAAATCCAAAACAAACGCCTGTGAAGGCTTGTAACCAACAGAAACGATGAGAATGACTCGAACTTTATGGTGAAGATAGATATGTTGTCAATATGTTCAATGTATTGCATATTGAAATGGCAGCTGAAAAACTACTGGGTAATTTGTTGAAAGGAAGCGGCTGGATGACAGCATTGATTCAAGCAGAAGTTGCATATTCTGGAACTGCTGAGTCTTTCCTGACACTTTTTAAATCTTGCTAAAACAAGACAAGATAGTCAAATTACTGTCTGCTGTCTGTATGACTTGATAAAAAGGCAGACAAAAATGCCAAGGGAACTCAATAATTGTGATGAAATAGATTATCTATTTCTCTTGGAGTTCAAAACAAAACAATAAGATTTCACAATTTAAATTTTGGTAAAGAATTCTGTTGGAACTCGTCCTCTTTCTTTTGTAAGGTCTCGCAGAGAATCAGATTTCAGGCTTTACAAAGAACACTAGTAATTGCCGTTGGTCGAATCAAATATGTTCGTTGGGTATTATTTCATCTTTGGGTGCAATGTCAAGCACCCGGACATATGTTTAGTGATAAATGAAAAAAGGAATTTACTTAGAAAAAATAATAGTTTTCAAACTTTGCCATTGATCAAGCCCATGAGCATAACAATGCTATTGTAAAAAGTGATGGTTATATGTAACAGAAGATTCAGCTGCATTAAAGGTGGTAGCTAGTTCAGAAATCAGCAAATGTTCACATGAATATGTTGAAATGTTCAAGAGAAGAAGAAAATCATCACGAAGAAAGAGATGCTGCTCAAGAAATTTTTTTCACAAGTCAATCGGGATATGCCTACATGCATGTATAATTTTGGAAATGGGAAATCCATTTGAGGAAGAGTTGCTTGAACATTTTTGCTGTTGTCGAAACGAAAGTGTAGGATTTTTATAGTTGTTGTCGAAACTGAAACTGCAGGATGAAATATTAAAAAAGGGATACATTTGGAAAGAACAATATTGGGTATTCCGTTTAAGAGTAGGTAAAGGTGATACTCAAGGTTTTATGAACTTGTTCAGAAGGATAATTTCGCATATTTAATCCCAAAAAAGATTCAGATTCCTCAAGGTCAAAGTAGGCAAATTTTGAAGATGCCTATAGCAGTTTTTCTATGTTATTTATTTTCTGTCACAGTAGGCAATGCGATGTACAAGAACTTTCTGATGAGGAAAATCAGGACATTTCTCTCTTTCAAAAAATGGTTTTTTTTTAAATAATGTTTTAAATCTTAATTGATGCCTATGTTTGAAGCAGGAAAGGAGTTGCCAAATAATGTACTGACAGAAGATTAAATCAGTTATAACATTGAAACAGCTTTTGTAATTGACAGTGTATCATTAGTCAATTCTAAACAACCTGAAATTTTAACTAATATACCAATGTCATTATCTTTCTGCAGATTGATTCTCTTGTAAAAGGTAATTTGAGGATTCACACTATCCTCCGTGTTCAGAAAGAGGATAGTATTATGGCAGAAACTGAAAATAAATGTGGCATGGAGCGAGACGAAAAGTAACTCGGAACTCTAGACCACCAAGGTCATGAAACACTTTCCTTCAGTGTGATAATAACAAAACTGAATTGTGGGGGGGGGGGGGTAGAAGACACAATATTATTTACGATTACAGAGGCAACTATCAATGTAGTAAAGGGAAAACAATGTCAGTATAAACAAAGCTATAGATACCAACTTTATACCGCTTTGCAAACATGAAAAAGCTGACACCCGTATGTTCCTTCATGCAAAACATGCAGCACCGGGTGGTAGCAACGCAGATCATTCTACATGGTTAGTTCGGATACAGTAGTTGTTATGTAACTCTTTTTGATGAATTAAATATGGATCAGTAATGGATGGCATTTTGAAAGGGCAAACAGGATTTGAGATGAATAACAATTCAGGATGTTAGATCACTGGAACCATATCAAATGCATTACTATTCTTTCATGCATTCACGGGTTGTGATACAGTGTCGGCCTTTGTTTGGAAAAGTAAAAAGACAGCATGACAGTTCTGGAATATGTTTGAGAAGGCCTAAGAAATATTTAAATCCTATTCTGAGGTACCCCTTGTGACAAATTGTCAAACCTCTTATCAATGCACTGGAAGAATTTGTTGTCATCATATACAATCAGCAATGGGAAGAGCATTAATGACGCTTGCCTTGACCCCCTCCCTAAAGAGCTGCTCTTGTAGAGCAGATTTGGAGAACTGGATTGCATGTTGGTCATTTATGGGGTCAGTCACTACTGTATGCAAGTGGCTAACTTTACCCTCACCTTCCAGTAAGGATTGAGTAAAAAAAAAGTGGATTTTGTGGCCCACACTGTTCACTCTTGCCAGCAATTGCTGCATCATGTCAAGAACTACTAAAGTGTTGTTGTAATATAATTTCAGCTGCTTCAGGTCCGGATTACCTTGCATTGTTTATGCAGTGCTATACACGTTTCAGAAGATTAATTCCGTTATGTCGTTAAAACAGCTTTTGTTTGTATTTAAGCGCATGCGCAGTGTATATATTGATATAAAATGGACCTCAAATTATATCATGTACCAAGTTCCCTTTTATTATTTTAGAAAAAATAAAAGTATTACCGAGGAAGGATGAAAATATTAGGAAAAATTTTCAAAAAAGGCGCCATTTTGAAATAAGTGGCAGCCATCTTGAAAATGGCCGAAATTTGAATGGCCAACGATATTTCTTATTTCAGTAATAGTCAAAGAACCTTCATGCAAAATTTGTTGCTTGTATCCGCAAGTGAAATATTTTCCCCACTATCCGCTCCGCTATTTCATTTAAATTAGACAGCATATACACACAGTAGATAATACATACAAGATTCGGAAACATGTTGTAACAACTTATATATAAATAAGCATTTGCCACAACTCGACGGTAAAGAGAACACATTTTGTTCCATGCTCTACATTAACGGCTTTTGAGCAGTAGGGAATCTTTTTCGTGTCAGCACTTTCTGTGACACGGAGCCCCGGTTTATACGGTCTCATTCGAAGGACCGGTCCCAAGCCCAACAATATGATTCGAACCGCGACGTAAGGATTATATGTAGTTCCTTACACCGCGACTCTAGAGCAGACGCTCCAAAACACTGCATGCCCAGGCATGTAAGGTATATATTTTCCGAATATGAATCCCAGCTCTTTGCCTGAAAATGTAAACTGCCCCCTTCCGCTTCCAAAACTACACACAAACAATGTATCTTCCAACATCTTGTTTTTAGCTCTACTGGTCAGAGACCAGAAGAGCTTATGCGATAGTAATGCGTCCGTCGTCCGTCCGTCTGTCTGTCTGTCTGTCTGTAAACAATTTTTCAAAATGCTACTCCTCCTACAGTTTTGGTCCAATTTCAATATTACTTGGCACACAAGTAGACTACACTAAAATATATAATTCTTTGCATCGGTTTTTGATTTCGATGAACGGTGTTGCCGTGGTTACTAAATATAGAAATTTCTTTGAAATTCTTTCAAAATGCTACTCCTCCTACAGATTTGGTCCGATTTCAGTATAACTTGGCACACGAGTAGACTACACTAAGATACATAATTCTGTGCATCGATTTTTGATTTCGATAAACGGTGTTGCCGTGGTTACTAAAAATAGAAATTTCTGTGAAATTCTTTCAAAATGCTACTCCTCCTACAGTTTTGGTCTGATTTTGATATAACTTGGCAAACAAGTAGACTACACTAAGATACATAATTCTGTGCATCGGTTTTTGATTTCAATGAACAATGTTGCCCATGGTTACTAAAAATAGAAATTTCTGTGAAATTCTTTCAAAATGCTACTCCTCCTGCAGTTTTGGTCTGATTTCAGTATAACTTGGCACACAAGTAGACTATACTAAGATACATAATTCTGTGCATTGGTTTTTATTTTGATGAGTGGCAAGGATCATTTTTCTATTTATTGCTGATTTAAAGTCTCAAGTCCCAACTGCTACTTTTCTTTTCCTTTGTTTTAAGTATAAACCAGTAGAGCTACAGTCTCGACAGAGACTTCTGGTTTTTTTTACATGTACAAGGAAACGAGATACCTACAGTTCAATGTCCAGAAGTTGTAAATTCTTTTTCTTAAATAAAACGCATTAAAAGCGTAAACAAAACTTTTCAACACTAATTGTACGCATATCATTATGTAATTAGCAAAGGAAACAACTCTTTTTATTACAATGTTTTTTTCTTTAACCGCAAACGCATGATTTATGATTATTATAGAGCATTGTGTGTATTAATTTAACGGAAAAAATAAAACACCAAGAAATAGTACATCTATGCGTGTAAACGCCACTCCCTAAAACAACATTTACAGGTGAAAGAAAAGGGGGGGTCAGCGTCGCCAGTCGATGAGACATCACCAGGGAAGGTAAGGGTCGGTCAGATCTTTATGATTGAACAAATGCTAAATTGCATTCACAGCGACATGTGGTAGTTTTACAGCTTCGTCTACTGGCGCTTACAGAGTGTACATCTCCCCAGCCCTTCACAATGTTAAAAAACAAACATTTTAGCCCCACGCTTGAAAAGCGGGAGGGTATATAGTAATCGGTATATCCGTCCGTCCGTCTGTTACGCTTTGGGGTACCCATCTATATCCTTAACTTCCCCCATACCACTGAATGAAATTTGATGAAAGTTTCATAGACTCTTTGTTACATATTGCCATTGTGAACCTTCTATTTTACTTTTTTGATCCGACACATATTTTGGGTTTATCACAGCAAAATATTGGTACTGTCATCATATTCATATTAGAGACGGGGTTATCATTTAGTGAGCCAATTGCTCACAGTACCTCTACTTTCTTTTCAATTTTGATTTGCATCTTATATTTTTTCCCGGATATTTGGAGTCTACATGAATATATAATTATAATCGTAACTGCCCATCTTTGTTAAATGAAACTATATACAAGAGATACTATACATTTACTGGGGACTTTGCAGATTAATTTTTTTTTCATTTTGACTACTCATAATCAACTGTCAGACATATTAGACTATCAGTCGAATGGACCGACGATATAATAACGAAACGACATCTGAATATTGAATAAATGCAAGAAAAGAAGGTGATCATAAAATTCTCATCTCAAAATGCATGAACAAGAAACATTGACACAAGCGTTAAACTAAAGTTTAAACTTATCTATTAATAGAGGTTTTACTTTGATAAAAACGCAACACATATGTTGGAATCCTTGCTCTCTCTCTTAGAGGATGTTAAAACCCCAAAACTCTCTCTAGATTCCTCACTACATTTCTTCTCTTTCAGTTTCTGGTGTTGAGATGTAGAGGTAATGCTATGTTGTAAATTTTGCATTTACCGGGTGGCAGTAATTAAATACAAAATTTACAACATGACAATTTGTAAATTTTTTGTTTACTGCCACCCGGTATATTTAGAATTAACAACATGCCTTGTAAAACGCGCTTTATTCTCGTCTGAAGGAGCAAAATCTCGTAATATTCTGTCTTTTAATAGATTAACATTTAATCATATTGAACATTTGTTTTGAATGTACAGTATTTAGCAACCGAAATAATAAATTCTCATTTACTGGCCTTTTTGCAGCCCAGATGACATGTCTGCTCTATACATTTAGTTAAAGTTTTGACATGTGCATGGGATTAAGGTGGGAGAAGTAATTCACAGTTAAAGTTTCACTTTGCAGGAAAAAGATTTTTAAAATGTTTTTTCCCATTATAAATTACGACAAACACAATATACTAACTTTCATGAAGTTCATCTTTAAAAATATATGTCTTTAATATTTAATACATATAAGTTGCTAGGCATTTACTATCGAAAAATGTTCCTGTCTTAGAACATGAAATTTTACTCATCGCATAAAAACGTAAGTTACACAGTTTGGGTTTTATATTCATCAAAACAAATCTATTTTTGCTAATAGGTCATTCATAAATCTGATTTCAATTCATATTTTATGCAGCCAACTGTTACTAAAGGAATTGATAAAGTATGAAATTTTGGGTATCGATTTTGTTCGATTCTTATCCGACTAGACTAGAGGCTCTCCGTAAATTATTCTCCACTATTGTCTTCATCATTCAGACGCATTTTTTCATCAACAGATCGAAGTGGTTTGCTGATGAAGACATATTTCAATTGTATACTTCATTTTTCCCGGGCATAAAGTTATTAATTTGACTTGTACCATTTTTAAATATATTTAAAGCCTCTAGGAATTTCAAATGCTAGGATCACAAAATATTTGCATAGCCGTGAAGTATTTAAATTTAGAAAATTTTTAATACAATAATCTTGAATACTTAGTAGTAAGGACATTTTGATAGCCGGGGTAATCATTACTTGAGCATGCAGTATCTAACAATATCGCGAGATGCTAGTATTTTGATATCCCTACTTAATACTTCTGCTTGAATAATAATTTAAACGGAGAGGAACTGTTATCACTCATTATAGATATTATTAAAAAATATTTGTCTTTTTAATGATGTTGTCATGGTGGGTGACCTAATAAAAAAAACGTAAAGGACTAAGGTTGTTTTAAGAGTGCCTAAAACTCATTAAATGGTATCTCAAATAGAGGGAATTTCAAAGGACCCTTGTGTCCCTCCCCTTTTTTTGCTTGTCAAATATCTTCCGATAGGAATGATTGTATATTATGAGAATAGTTGAAAATATTAATATTTGCTTATTGACAGCAATTCTATTGTCCAAAGAGGTATTGTCAAATAGTGTTAAATAAAATAAAATACATAACACAATCATGAATACAGAACTTAAATGTTTCCAAAGGCAGTGTTTGTTTTATCTTTTTTTAATAAAGAATGCAAAAGATAAGACGAGTTATGTCCAGAAAAAAAAATAATAGAAAATTAATTATTTTCATGCGCTCTCTGTGAAACTTATTTCTTTCATCAGAAAAAAACATTGTAGGCTAGTGAATAAACTGCAAGAGAGATATGTTTTGGGAAGCAGGGGTGGGGGAGTGGGCTCTGATTATGAAACATGGAGTCATGGATGATTAAAAGGTCTCCAAACTTATTTCAAAAATATTTTTACTGCTAAATTCATGCCCAGTTGGCTTGCACTGTGTAATAATTGTTTCATTGCGAAGGCACTATTGTTTTTTAATTTCCACTTATATTATGTCCTTTATTCTCTTTCAACAATGTAAATAATTTTTTTTAAAATTCTTTTGTTAATTCCATCAGTAAAAAGAGAAGTCAATATTTAGAGCATTTTTTGATTTTTTTTTTATATAAATCTGTATCATAGGTCTCAATCATGTTACAAGTAATTACTATAAAACTGTCACCAATATCCTAAATATCAATTTTATAAAAAGATAAAAAAGGTACTTTGTTGTAAATTGTGTAATTATTTCCTTTATATCTACCTACTTTCTCATTAGAAATTTTCATTCATGTACATGGTCAATATTTGTCATTTTATTAAAAAGGCAATGTGAAGTAAATGGAAAAAGAACGAAAGAAAAGTAAGGGATTTAATCGAATTTAACTTTAAATGTGGTGGAACCTGATGCCATTCAAGGGAAAAAAAGTTTTTGTTATATAAAACTGGCAAACTCGAATAGAAATATATGAGAGTACCACTCCCGACAGAAAACACGGAACTATAAATACTTGTACGCAAGTTAGTAAAATTATCAAGGCAGAGAGCCATAATATTATCTTGTTTGGATAATCAGGCCGTGTTAACCTGACCAACTTCATCCCTGCTGTTTTGCTCTACATGAAATACATTACTATGGAAGATGATAAACTGAAAATAGAATGTATCAATGTTATGCAATTTGGAAAATGCGATTGTACGAGTTCACATTACTCCTGTATTTGTAAAACATGTAAATACTGATACAGTATGGATGTATCAGATAAAATTATGAAATAATGTCTTACATATACGATGGCAAATTCAGTGTCATGGAAATAGATCTAGAAAAAAAATTCGAACTCCATTGTAAATAACATTAAATAAAACTCGGATATTAATTCATAATTCTAGATACACAGTTCTCTGCATATACACACTTCTACATGTACTCCCACGCCTTGTAAGACGCAAAAATGTTTTATTAAAGCAGTAAATGAACTTGCATAAATTGACTTCATTGTTGAAACTATTATACGACCTGACATATATTGTGTTATGCGAAAAATGCACTGTGATATAAAAAAGACTCGCTTCTAATCTTTAGCAATTTTGACATCTGATTTCCTGTTTATTCTAAAAGAGTGTTATGAAAATGTCTTGCAGCTGCTATGTTGCTTGTTTTTTTTCATGTTTATTTACTGTAACAGTTGACCAGAGAGACTGAAGATTTTTTTCTCCCACAGTTATCTTTAACATATTAATAGTGATTTTTTGAAATAAATAAAAATCATTCACAACATTTTGTTTTTGTACACATGTTAACGTAATAGAAAACGAAGTTTGTTTGTTTTTGTTTTTTTGTTTTGCTTTTACTTTTATTTTGATTTTTTGAGAGAGCATTACGTTATTTACATATAAATACTGCAATAGATTAATTTTTGAAGACAGCTCACAAAAATTACACAGCGCAATGATTTTAAAATGAAATAAAAAAGCTTTAGTACGGGAGACAGGGGGAAATAATACCAATAAGTTAAACGAGAATTTAAATCACTGTTGACCATCAGAGTCCGCGATAGACTGACCTTGACTGTCTGATATGCTCGATACACCCCGCAGTATAGAGACATGCATTACCAATCTAAGCCCGCGCGTATTACAACATCATAATTTGAATCGAATGAGAGTTGGAACACTCGGAGTTCCTCGGATAGCTTGTACCTTGCACATGACTGAAGAATGGAGCGTAGTGGAGTCACCCGAGGATTGTCGATTGGTGTTGGAATTACGCATGTAGCAGGAAGTATCTGTGCATGACATTGTTTATATTAAGCATGGAAGATAAAGTGTATGCAACTATAAACTTTTTATTAATGGAATATGTTGCAATAGACATCTACCTGAACATGTGCTGAATGATGATAGAGCTAAGGATTTTATTTGACCATAAGGCTTGCAGAAGAAAAGGACGAATATATATTGGCTTTACAACAGTTACAATGGTAAGTCGCATTTATTTTGAAAGTGAGATAGATAATATGAAGAATAATTATGTCTATGGATAGTTTGTTGATGCAGTGAAGATCATGTTTTAAAGTATCAAGATAAATAAAAGGTACAAGTACAAGATGGGTTCAAACTTTTATGAATATCAGCATGTGGTTTCCTGTTTTATTTGTGTCCTTTCTCTGTCAAGTTAATTTTGTAGCCCCCCCCTCTCTCTCCGAAGTAAACACTTTGTAAGTACAAATTGAATGCGTTAATATTTGTACACGTACATTATATTGTTACAAAATCTTCCGTCATCTTCACTTAAAAGCTTTTGTACATTACTTTTAATATTAGGTTTGCGAAAATATAACGCAAGGTTATCTCAAGTCTTTACATATCATACCCCTGCCGGTGGTGTGCGGTTACAACAGTATATCAAAGTTATGCAAAGAAGAAATATCAGGATATTTTATTTAAAATCTTAGACTAGAAAAGCCGAAATTAGAAAAAGAAATTATTGAAAAGTATTCTCAGCCCTCAGGAGATGTAGATACAAACATATTCAAAGCTAGGGTTTGGGCAATGCAATTGAAATGAAATGTCAGGAAAGCTTTCTTATTTAATTCTTTAATCTGATATTAGCAATGTGGCCTTTGGGCCTCTTTCTCAAACTCTGTTTATTTGAATTAAATTCAATTGATTGTTTAAAATATGAAATTCTATAGAATATATGAAAAAAATATGAAGCATTAACATTTTGTGCACCATACACAGAATTTGTACATGTACTTTTATCATAGGGCATAAGATGATGGTGATAAGTCCAGCGTTACTGCAACTACGTACCAAGATGTCTCAGGATTAGAAACAGAAAACACGAAGATGTCTAAAAAATACCATTGTAAAGAGACCAGAAAACAGTGTTAAACAAGATATCACCGATGTTATATTGTGATGATAGTTTTAACATTTTTAAGCAAAATTTGTTCTTTTACTCAAGAAAAATCAAGGTGAATTACATATTCAACAGTTTAATTATGAAAGGATGGCTAAAACGTGTTAAAGAAAATTCATATCAGAAGACAAACCAACTGGAAAAGGAATACCACCCTTCAAACATAATTTGCAAAAAGTCAGTATATGTAATTCGGGCCTAAGCTCTTGCAAAACATACCATAGATGTGAAAAAGGACATCAATGTTAGGGATAAAAATGTATTATATCAACTCTTGCGATTGTGATTGTGTTGGACTTGGATGTATAATTTTAAATTCTATTTGGAATGACTACATAGTCTATTGATGATGAATTCATTATCTATTTTTAAAGGTTTTGCTTTGTTTATTATTTTTAATGGTGTTGATTCTCATGGTTGACACTTTTACTTGTGCAGCATTCATTCCTAATGCTTACTATGTGTGTATTTTAGAGTACCAGAGTTAGTGTATTTTGATTGCTTCAGTAAAAAATTCATAAACGGATAAATTAAATTGAAATATTTAGTCCAATAATATATTTTGGACTCCGATGGTAGTAGTTTGCTTAAGTGTCATGCTCGGATACGCACCCAATTGCAGAACGTGTAATACAGTAGGTGCAGACACGGAAAATTGCCAAAATCTTAGGGGAGTTAAAGAAACAAACTAAGTATTTTTTGTTTAAAAAATTAAGGAAAGATTTGTTTTTCTTCTCTTTATTAGCAGGCAAATAAAACGGCAAATACCGGGAAATTTTTATAATGTTTATATAACATTTTGCCTTTATTGGAGGATTCACATTTGTTTTGAAATTGTATACACATGTATACAAATTTTTGAAATTGTATTTCATAAGTAAATTAATCACATGTTCAAAGTTCCACTTATTATTGAATTGCGAATGTATCAACAAAAAGTAAAGAGAATGTAAGATGTATATTGTCGATGTTTTCTGGTGAATCCACCAACTTTTTGTTCATATAATATAGAAAGGAACTTAGTCATTGTAATTGGAATCTACAAATGTTTCTTTGATTGATGTTTTGGTGGACCCACCAAACTCCCCACTTTAAAAAAATTGGCAATGCTGATAATACAATGTATATCATTCAAGTATTCGGTTTGTTTTTGGTGGGTCCACCAAGTATTTGTTAGTGAAATTAAGGGAACCTAGGAATTTGTTTTTCTACAGGTTGGTGAGTCCACCAAACGACTTTCTATATTTAGAGACAAATTAGTTGATCTTTGAGTTACATGAAGATTTTCGAATTTTCTGGTGGGCCCACCAGGTTTTTGCTCTTGTGTACATAAATGTATTAGGTGTCTCTACATTATTTTACAAGAGAATTATGATTGCCTTTTGATTTTAATGTCTTTGGTGGATCCACTAAACTGCCTAATAATTGTGAATACTAGATAATCTTGACAGTGAATCATTTAAGAATTCTTGTGAATTTCTATTAGTAATTTTGGTGGATCCACCAAGTATTTGTGAGAGAAAATATGAATGTCTTGTTAGCTGAATTTTTGCATTTTGGTGAGTGCACCGACTCTGTATAAAGGACGTTTTTTATACGGTTCTACAAGTCAGTTTCTCTAAATGGTTTGTTTCAGTATTTTAAAACTGGTGGATTCACCAACGGCATTTTTAAAATGTTATCGAGAATTTCACCACATTTAATGTTTTTGGCGGAACCACCAAAATCCCCATTACTCATAAATACACTTGCTATATCTATTTCATGTAATTCAAGTATTCTTAGGTATTCGTCTTCGTATTTTTGGTGGACCCACCAAGTAGTTGAATGGTTAACTAGAGAATTATGAATTGTAAAATTCACTCTTGTTTTATTGGTGGAACCACCAAGATCAATATTTATTTGAAGATATTCATAATTCAAATTGGTGCACTCACCAATTTTTGACTGTTAATATAGAAAACCGATAAATAATTTCTCTGTTTTAACATAAAAATTGGTGTTCTCAACAATTCTCAATGTATTCAATCATGGCAATGAATTAAAAAAATGTTGATTGCTGAAATTGCATTGTCGTCATTTTTCATTTTGAATTAAAAAAAGAGGACACTAATAGAAAATCCTCTTTCTTAAAGGAAACAGTTCACGGATTTCATGAGCGCCGAATACTATGATATGCAGACTTTAAACATGTTAAATGGGTATAAGGAAAGGCGTATAAAGTGGAGAAAAGAGAATCCTGTCATTATGCATGAATGCGTTTTATCCTAATATCTTACCTCGCATATCAGAAACTGCATGGACTTTTTGTAGAAAATAAATAAATAAATAAAAAACACTCAAAAAAAATAATAAAGACTGATATCTATTCGATAAGATGTTGATGTCAGGCTATAAAAACTGAAAATTTTCCGTATTTATATCAGCTTTTAGCGTAACGTAACGTAGGCTTGCTTCCTCCCAGTGACAGATATTTTATCCCACTTAAAACGTATTCTAAGCTTTCAAGTCGTGTTTGTTCATGGTAGAATTCTCATAAATATTATATTATTCCCAAATGCGCTTAAAGTTTACAAGAAGTTTGTTCTAAAAACAATTTTTAGGCAAAAAACTTAATAACCAAGTGCTTTATTTATTTTCTTATGAGTTTGTCTAAATGCTGTTATCTGATTGGTCAGAAGGACTAGCGCCTTGTTTATTCATTATATTAATAGCAGTTCACGGTTATCGTTCTTGTCTTCCTTATTTGGAAATCGTCCAGACCTGGTTAAGAAACGTGTAAATTTCGTTTTGTAAGTTTTTATCGGTATGGTACTTGTTACTGTCTTCCTTGGAAGACCGGGTATATAGTTGAAGTTTTTTTGACAGTCTTCGGACTATGCATTTTCACTCTTTTGTGATTGGTAGAAATTGCATGATGAGAAAATTTTCAATTATTTCATTGGTTGAAATGCTGTTTAAGGAAAGGGAGATAACTTTCTGATGGTCAAATTTCGTACGACTTAACAATTTTTCAATATTTCAAATCTTAAAAAAATGACAAAACGAACAACAAAATCAGCAGTGATTAATTCTAAATAACAAAATTTTTAATAGCAATAACTAAAAATGTATCTTTGTTTTCATCAAGTTGCAAATAAGATTTGATTTTTATTGCTTGCTGGCTTTACAATTTTTATTTATTCTTTTCCCCTTATTTGTTTTAATTAAGAAAGTAACATTTAACGGAATCGGCCGGCGTTTACTGAAAGTCTCGATCTGATTACGGAGATGACCAAGCGACAGCCGCTGTAGGGCTAATACCAGTAAAATGTTAATGTAGAAGTACGAAATCAAGAAATTCAAAAGAATTATACGACTTGAAAGATGTAGATCAGTTTACTGTTTAAGGTTGTTGCTTAAGACGGTAAGCTTTTAAAAAAAAGCTCTTCTTGTTAAATAAGTATTTCGGTTGTCTGTTGTTTGAAAACAGAACAAACACAGTCGTACAATATTGTGTCCTCGTGAAAAAGCGTGGCTTTTGTGGTAAATCGTACATAGATGTTTAACGATTTTTGATTTATTAATGATTTTAACTGCTTATTGTTGTCAAGATTTTTTTTGAATTAAATCCATCAAAAATATATTAATTTTTTATAAACAATAATAAAAAAAAAAATAAAAATAAAAAAATTCAAAAATATTTAGTTTGCGATTAAAAATTTCACGACATGATTGTCGGGTCTGGTTTCTTTTATCAGCGATTATCTCTAGAGCTTAATGTTTTAAATATTTTAGATAATTTTTATAACTTCTGGAAATAATGATTTATAAAATAATTCACAACTACAGACATGGGTATAACATAATTTCATACTTTTTCCTGCCACTTCACAATCAAATATCCCTTTCTGCATATAATGAAATACAATTCAATCAAAACTCATGCCCCACCTACATGTACATTTTCTGATTAAATGAATAATTATATATGATGTAAAAAAAAAATTCAGAAGTCATGAATGCATGTATTCAGCTCCATAAATATTCATGTTTAATATTTTTTTCGTTATTATTTTTCAAAGTCCCCAAAATATTATAAAAATTAATTGAAATTTTAAATTATTTTTAAGCTTTATTTAGTTTTGAAAATATTCATTCTTATATATTTTGAACTTTTTTGGGTGAAGAATCGTGCGTTAGGTTAGCAATCGTGTAAGATCGTGTAACGTGTAGAATCATGTGTGTGAAGGATCGTTCGTGTTTCAGGATCGTTCGTGTCACGTGATCGTTCGTGTAAGTTATCAACAATAACTTTGCAGCCATTAAACATTTGAAGGCATTTTTGTACTACTGCTGCTGATCCCCCCCCCTTTTTTTTCTTTTAAAAAAATGAAATAACTTTCACGTAAACAAGTAAACTTTGTACTGCTGTAAACGAACGAAATTATCAAGACATTTACTGTGTATATGTGTTTATATGCGAAAAAACTTAAGTTTGCAGCCACTGTAACCTCACCCGAATTTTCATGACAACGAATCAGTTTCATTGCTTAACTTTAAAAGTTCCTGAAAACGGTACTCTCTTGGAACTTAAAATGTTCCTTATCCTTAAGATAACAAACAAAAGGTTCTCTCGATACCAATGGAGAGAGCAAATTCCTTAAAACATTGACTAAGGCGTGGCAGAATTACATATTTATATCTTTTCTGTGTACATATAGTTGAGGATGGGTGTGTTAAGCAGGATACCAGCACCTACAAAAAATGATTATTTAGCTTGTTCATTTATTCTCGTTGCTTACCATGCACTATGACTTCACATAACGAAGTTATACTTTGAATTAGGTAACCATCTGGATAAATATCGTCCTTTAATCTTTCGTTGTAATAAATGACATATCGTCCATATTTCATGCAAGTAGTGTTAAAATCAAGAGGAGGTAACTCGTGTCCATCCTTGTAACACATGATCCAGTTTTCTTTATTGGTTGAATTTGAAATATAAATGGAGAATCCTGCAAACCGTCCCCTCTGTCTCATTACTAGAAAGAAATATTTGAAATCGATAATTGAGCGATAGGTTTTAGTCATCTACCGGTATAAACCAGTGGAGACTATAGGTTTCCTCTGAGTCTGTCAATCTGTCTAGCTGTCCGTCTTTCTGTCCTGCTTGGTATTCTGCACTTTTTTAAATCGGTTTCAAAAAGTGACGTGATTTTTGTATGTGAGTGTATCTTGATTAGTCACAGGTAAAGTTAAAATTCGTTGTGCTTCATTATTTTTCACGGAATTATGACATTTTTATATTATATGGTTAAAGATGGGTTAGTGCTTCACTAAATAAAAGATATAAACGGTATTGTTATGTCAAAAAATTATGATTGAAACTTTCTGGGACCTTAATAGTGACAAACTAAATAGGATGCACACGGCAGGTGCGATCAGTCGGCAGGGGATGCTTTACTCGATCCTCCATGGTACCTGATCAAACCTTCGATGTTTTGGAGGTCCTTGTTTGTTCTGCTCATATTTTGTAATGTTTTGTTGACTTCTGAATACAGTTCATGATCTTTTTATATTTCATCCTCTCATAAAAAAAAATAATGAATATATCCTGGTGATGAGACCTGTTATATTGTTATGAGTCAAAACATAAAAGTTATTACAGAATACTGGTAACGATCCGTGAAGGATTTATATTATATTCGTTGACAATAAAGACCCTGTCATGCAAATTCCAAAGCGAAATGGCAAAAACGTCATTCGTACAGCACTGTAGCTTCTATAAAAAGTGTTGTGATTAAGAAAATCTGAAGAAATATTACGGATTATAAAAAGCTCCCCAAAACGGATATGTGTATGAAGATATCTCAAACTTATGCAGGACAATGCGTACGGACATATAAAAACGCTTTGTGAGGGAGTATGTGGAGGTAGGGAAGGTTACTGTTCTTCCACAACTCTCCGCTTTCTACATATTTATACCCTGAGACTTCTCTCTGTTCCAATAGGTGTTGGACACAGGGATTAGCCCCCTCACCCCTTTCATCCACAAATATTTCTTTAAGATAGACATCATAATGGCATTGAATGATGGAACATGGAACGACTTTTTGGTGAACGATGATAGGCACTATCCTACTAAAGTTTGCCCTGTGCGCCGTAAACGAGACTTCAAAGTTCTTTTTTAACCGTTGATACATTGTGCCTGTGCAAATATTTATGAAAATTGACTTGCCAAAGTGAGTAGTGATTTCAGTGCTTTTACTGACTCGTTGATACCCGATATTTCGGACTATACGCGATTTCACGGGTAACAATTTATTTTAAGTTTTCTATCCATGCAACCTGTTTTAATGTTGTCAATATGGTTTAAGCTGACTTTTTAACGATATTTAATTTTTGCATATTTAGCGATTGTTTTGAGATTGCTAAAATTGACATCGATAAAAATGCCTTCACCATTTGAGCATACCGTCGTTTCAAATTACCATGAGATTGCTTAAACCACTTTCCGCTAAAATCATGAATGGATTTTCCAGCACATAATGCAAAATTTGAGACTCGCTTAAATTTTCACTTAAACGGTAAAAGTATTTCAGTAAACGATGCCCTGAAGCTGTTGACACATTGATTAAATATGAACTTTGGGTAGATATGCTAACCTATGAATTATATTGACCCATATATATATGTCATTGACATGTCAAATAATATGTACCGTATTCTTCGCCGTAGTCTTTGAATTGTATCCTGATACTGTAAATACTGTAGATATCACCCAGATCAACTCTCCACCATACACTCGTGTCTGGAGAGGTACCCCCGATGGCAGTTGTCCTTGTACAGGTTGAAGGATCCCCGTCCACTGCGTTTCTTGCAACAGACAACCAGGCGCATGTACTTGGTGTTGGACAAGGATTCGTTAGAATTTGATTTGTAATTTTATTACGAGACAAATCATCTTAAAAAGAATGAAAAGCATCAATTTGCTAGTTAATTTTTTTGGTCATATTAAAAATCAACTGAAATGATGTATTGTGAGTTATTTTAATTATTTTTTTCGGTATAGAGAGTAAAAAATGCTTTTTTAAATAGTGCTCAGTGCTAAAAATGGTATTTGGTGATATATTTATGCATTATAAGTAACGGAAACCCTATAAGCTATTCATGTTCGTGTTGTTTTAATTTAAGAGTTTTTATCAATGAAAATAATTCGATTTAATTGCTGAAAATTAAATCGCGTTATTAGAGAGGCCCATATTCGGGTTATCGGGTCATTAGTATTTCCCCGTTCTTTCAACTTTTGGTATTTTAGTCGAATCCTTAGGACTTCCTTTTCCGTTAGAGAATGAAGGGGAGCAGACATATCCTGCATCTCAAGATAAAAATTTGTTTATTTATTTTATATTTTGTTAAAAAATTCATGTTATGCATGAAATTTAAGGAGAATGTTTCTAGCAATCTTTATTTTCGTGTGTATTTGCATCATTACGTAATGACTTTTCGGATGTTTTTCGATTTTGAAAAACCACATGCGTAATATAAAACAGAAAAGTCGTAACGCTTAGTCAATATTTGAGCAAAATATAATAATGATGATTTCATTTACAAAAATTGTCGAAGTCGTAACGCTGAGACAATATTAAAAATAATAATAATAACTTTATTATGAGGCCTATTTCTATATTGTATTTCTTATTCCAAAGTCGGTAGTTTCAGAAAATGCCTAGAGTTAAACCCGCTGCCAAGCTGGCGAAGCGGAAATCAGCACCTACGGGCGGGCCTTAACCAAAAAGTGGGATCAGTCCAATCTACAGAAGTTTCGTCGGAGGAAAACATACCCTGTACAGACATTATTGTTACCATGGTTACTACAAGTGTGGTTACTTTTTCCACTAGTTCCAGCAATGTATCTGATTTCAATGTAGAGACAGCCAATCATGTTGATACAACAGGTAATGAGATCGATGGTATATGCGGTAGTTTGGGGGGAAATGCTACAGAATAAATCAAACATAAAATGTTGAGGGCGAATACATTGATTTAGGACAGCTTCTGTCCAATCCGGTCCTGATGGTTGATAAGCAAACACTAACAGTCTCTAATGGTCAAGTAGTAATTGAACCGAAATGGGTTACAGTTAAAATTACAAATGTACAGTAGTGGACTGATGCATTTTTTATTTTCTCTTCAGTATATGCCACAGTACACCCTACAGAAATTCTTTTTTGGCTTGTTTAAATAAATCCACACTGTTTGTGTAGGGGCTAGCAGGTAGGCTAACAGATATAAGGTGGCAGTTTTATAATGGTCAATTTCAAATGAGAATTGCAAAAAATTCAAGTGTTTCATGAATATTTGATCAGGAGCTTTAGCTACTGTACATGGTAGCATCATTTATTGGTCTGGTGCAAAACCTTCCGGGGGGGGGAGTAAATGCTATGACTATAACAATTATCGGGTTTGTGTGAAACAGCAGTGCCATTAATTACATAAATGTTTGAACTGTAGCGGGCCTCATCCATTTAAAAAGGCCCGTCTGCTAAATATCAATATGCTTCTAGAGATTTTTCAGGTCAAAGGTACCCATTGTAATACAGGAACCAGAGACCTTCAGCAAGACCACCCCAGCCTTGAGCATGATTCCCCAGTGCATCACAATCTGCAGGACCTAGGTTATTCCCCATTTAAAGTAGAAGTTTATGCAGCTTATTTACAAAACTCTGATTATAATAGGAAAAGTTCAGAAATTTTGCCAAAGGGGTTTTATGAGGGTTTCTAAATTAATGGTCAAAAGGGTAGTTACTAATTGTTTTAATTTAAAGTCAGCTAGGGATAATGAGCTTGGAATTCTGAAAAAAAGTTTTAGAAATTATGCTGGAAGAGTTACTGGCCCATTCCATTCAAGACCCTTTCACAGTCTTAGGCTTTAATTCACCTGTAGGTTTAGTACCGAAAAAGATGGATCATTTAGGTTGCTTCATCATTTATCTTATACGGAAAACTTGAGTGTTAATTCCTTTATTGATCCATCTTTCTCCTCAGTCAATTACTCCTCATTAGATGATGAAGTTAGGTTACTAAGTTTGTTGGGTAAGGGGGCCTTGAATTGGGAAAAATGGACCTCAAGTCTGCTTTTAGGTTGCTTCCTGTTCACCCGGTAGATCTTTGAGCTTTTAGGATTTAAATATATATTTTGTGGTGTCTGTAGTCTTTTTGAGGAATTTTCATCATATTTGGAATGGATATTGAAGCAACAGTCTGGTCAGAAATCTGTTGTGCATTACTTAAATGATTTTTGGTTTCCTGGTAGGGCAGGTAGGAATACATGTGATGAACTCGTGTCATTCTTTGTGGGGCTATGCGAGCAGTTAGGTGTCCCCTCAATAGCTGATGATAAAACGGTGTGGCCTTCCACTCCCGATCTTTTTGGGTTTTGAGTTAGATTTGTTTGAAATGATGTTAAGAATCCCAGTTGATAAGTAGAATAGTTTAAAGGATTTGATCAACATTTTTATGTCAAGAAAGAAGGCTACCCTAAAGGAATTTAAGGCTCTTGCAGGTTTGTTGAATTTTTGTTTGCGTGCCATTCTGTTAGGCCGGGCATTCACTAGGCATAATTCATGACATCATGCAAGGGGTCTGTAAACCACATCACTTTATCAGGGTTTCTGTGGTGGTTAAGGGGGACTTGAAAGTGTGGCTTACTTTTTTTTTTTAGATTTGTTCAATGGCTGCTGTTACTTTCCACAAATTGACTGAGTAGACAATGATCAACTCCAATTATTTACTGATAGTTCATAGATTTCAGAATTAATTTGTGGCACTCTCTTCAAGAATCATTGGTTGTTTTTTAAGAGGCCAAGTGAATGGGTTGGTACTAAAGTAATCAGGGACATAACATTTTTTAGCTTGTTCCAGTTTAAACAATATACAGTTCAAGGCTTGTCTTATTATCTTGTGGGTCACATCCAATTTGGCATCCTGATGAAAAATAGATAATAGATAATCTGTCATATTCTACAGTAAAAACATATCTGTCAGGTACAAGCTTTAAATGTCAACTTGATGGTACTTGAGACTTTGTTGTTATGAAAAAGATGGTGGTAGGCATGTCAAGACTGCAAAGTTCTGTAGATGCTAGATTGCCAATTATATCAAAAATTAGTTCGTTGGGGATCAAAACCTTAGAAGAGATAAATAAGAATACCAACCTCAAATTCATTGATGTCTGAAGACTCAATTGTTTGTATTACTTCTTAAGCACCTCAAGCAGTATAGCTTGATAGGTTTTCTAATACCTTTATGCTAAATTTTATTTTAAATATGATCATTTTTATTTACAAATATTTCAGAGGGTGTAAGAATATGTACATATTTTTGGATCGTCAATATTATGGCATGATTTTGGGATTTCAACGAATGGTGCTGCCATGATTACTAAGAATAGAAATTTCTGTGAAATTCTTTCAAAATGCTACTCCTCCTACAGTTTTGGTCTTATTTCAAGATAACTTGGCACAAAAGGGGACTATGCTAGGATACATGATTCTGTGCATCGGTTTTTATATTGATGAGTGGCAAGGATCATTTTTCTATTTATTGCTGTTTTTAAGTTTCAAGTATCAACTGCTACTTTTCTCTTCCTTTGTTTTAAGTATAAACCAGTAGAGCTACAGTCTCGACAGAGACTTCTGGTTTTGGTTATGCTAGAAAAAATGGGGGGGGTCCAATTTTGGATTATCCACATTTATAGCTAATATCTGGTGGCAGGGAAAAGGTGGCATGAGATGGTGACATCTCCCAAAAATCAAATTAATGTCAAGGTATGAAGATACCCCACTATTATAATCTGGTTCTACATTGCGATGGCAACGACATTGGTCAAATTCCATTATGTGTTTTGCATTATAGCATAAATAATTCTTTTGATTCAATTTTAGTTCTGTTACCAAACAACAATTATTGAAAATTATTTAGTTTCAGATATTACCTAGATTGATTTGGCATAATGCTAGGGACAACCCTGCTCTGACTAGAGACGGGTAACGGTTTTGAGTTTATAGCTTTGTTTTTGGCCCATCAAGGGGGATATATTTGTTGCCCAGAGTTCACTTTGGTTGATCATACTCTACTTTAAGAGGATGGGGTGCACTTGTCAGAGCAAGGCAATGAGATATTTGTTGAAACTTTGAGGAAAGCATTGCATAATTTTTAAAATGTAAAAGGTGGGCTTTAGTGGCCATGGCACACTATTTCACTGACTAAATAATGTAAAGCACACTAAAATAGACACACAATAGATGTAGCTAATGTGATTGTATTATACACATTTGTCTTGGTATGCAATGTTAATTTATTTGCTTTGCCATTCTTTAAAGAGTAGGGGGGGGGGGAGTTAATCATAAGCGTTCAGCTACCACCATTGTGGCGGTGGACACATAGTGTCCATTGGCGCAATCTTTAGCTGAACTTAAATAGGGTTATATTTAGTGAGCATCTGTTCCCAGGGCTCGCTACAACTGTACATAATTATTTTCAATATGTGTGAAATTTCAATTTGCTTATTTGTGTCAGACTGGATGAAACATTTGCAATGTATTATTTGCCAGTAGGTTGCTTAACAGCTTCATTTGTATATTTGCCTATTTCATATTCATTTCTATATTTGCCTATTTCATGATGATTTTCATTTACATGTATTTGCCATTTG
>PRKT01001193.1:39181-54681 GCA_003671525.1 Saccostrea glomerata | reverse complement strand
GTCAACCAATGTATTTGCCCATTTCATGATGATTTTCATTTACATGTATTTGCCATTTGCCATTTGGGTTGCCAAAATCGCCCAATGTATTTGGGTCGGTAACCTTGGTTACGATTGTAACCAGTAACTAAATGTAATTTCCTGAAAATTGTAGTGCTGCCATGGCCATTATTCGCCATAAACTTTAAGAAATTTATATATGTGTGGTTTTCTCTAATAATAAACCTGTTCACTAAATTACGCCCTTTTAACCTATCATGACGTTAAGGTTGACATATTTTACACGGTATGTCAATTCACTTCATTATTTTCTACTTGTACTTTGGCAAAAAAGAGAAAGAAATAGGTCTGCACTAAATTTTGGTCTCCAAAAACAGGCTTAGAGATTTAATAATTAAATTTGCATATCACCGAAGTTAATTTTGTCTAATAGACCAACAAAGAGTTTACATAAAAATTCTCTAAATAACACATTTTTATAGAATTCTATCGATTCACAAAATAAAATCAATGGTATAAATTCGTTTAGTTGATCAATCCACATTGCATGCATCTATATAAAAATTGAGTTCAGCATATGTTCCACCAAAGTTAATCAAAACTGGAACTAAATCAATGTTTAGCGGTCACTTCAAATCGATATACTAGTATGCTATTTTCTTTATTACATAGAAAACATAAATTTTAAAAGAAAATCAATTCTACTGATTAGAATGTAGATCAATTATTTTTGTTAAAAAAATATTGTTTAAGATAGGCAACAGATTTTACGGAAGCATAAATAGATATACAATTGTTGTGGTATAACTTTGTATATAATCTTATATTTTGTTGTCTTATCAACATATAAAGTGTAATTACTCCTTATCAAACAGATATTTTAAAATTTATTCAGATGTTTTTCCATAATTAAAGAAACTTTTGTTCAATATTTATATCTTAATTTTTTATCGACTGAAATATTATATTAATTTGCAAATATCGATCGAAACACGATACTTAATCATATCTATATAGATTTGTCGATACGAAAATATAATTACACCTGTATATATTTATAGCGATATAGATGTTTAAATATTTTCATGAAGAAGTCAGAAAAAAGGTGTTTTTCGAATGTCGGGAATTCTTATAAATGAATCTTCATTCAATTCGGATTCAGTGAAAACTTATGTAACGTGTATTAATATTTGCTATCGTGTACAATATAGACTGAAACAAAGTTGAAAATATTTTTTAAAAAGTGAGATGGAGAGATGTCAAAAGTTAGATTATAATCATTTTCATAGGGGGTTATTGTAACCATCACCACTTTTGAAGAGGGGGATCTGATATCTTTTATCATGGTTCACTGTTTATATCTTTTGAGTTCAGTAGGGGAATTGTAAATCGCTTTTGAAGCGAAAATAGAAGTAACAATATTATAAAAACAACACTCAGTCTGGCTCAGTAAGTATTTGATGTTGTTCCTCTCTGCTGCATACATAGGATCTAACACATGAACGGAAACCTCCACTTTCTTCATCACCCCCCCCCCCCCCCCCCCCCCCCTTACTGAATTCAAAAAATATAACAGTCACTGAGTGAACCATGATAGGATGTATCAGATAAAAAATAACTATGATAGAATCTATCAGATAAAAAATAGCCATCAGCATATCAGATCTAACTTTTTATTTCTTAAATTAATATAAGATAATTTGTTATTTCAGCCAATCTGTATAAGCTTAGTCACAAAGTTTAAAGTAGGAACGTATCAGAGAAATAAAATAGATATAATAAGTTTAAAATAAAAAAGGCAACACAGATTAAAACGTTAGCGCTTTCATTACATCTTCAGACGTTTTACAAATGCATACTTTATCCTGACTGCAATGTCTTACAAAAGCAAGCAATTAAATGCTTGCAGTTTGTTCACACCTTTGAAACCAAATCCGACATGTGTTTATACTCTTAACGTCTGAATATGTAATGAAAGCGTTTTAATCTGTGTTGCCTTTTTTATTTTAATTTTACCTATATAAAAACCGGACACTGTGAAATTTTAAAATTTGGATATAATAAGTTTATATATATATATATATATATATATATATATATATATATATATATATATATATATATATATATATATATATATATATATATATATATATATATATATATATATATATATATATATATATATATAAAACAAGGAAAAAAATACCCAGATATTCAATAATCCAACTGTTAGAATTTCATTTTGATTTGGGGATCGCTGCTGTACTCTTTTTTTTTAAAGCTGGATGAGGGGCACAAAGACACTCTTGCCTCTCCTTCAAAATTTGTCTTCGGAACTATACTGTAGCCCCCTATGAATTTAACTGATTATGTGTCTCCATCTCCCTTTTACATAATATTTTTGAATCTCTTTCAGCCTATAATCATACACACTGGCAAATACTTGGTGTATACGCTTTTACAGAATCCCGAGAGAAGTGAAGATTCATAAGAATTCCCGGCCCGCCAAGTTATTTCAAAACCACTATTTTCTGACTTCTTTTCTCGCATATATTAATATATCATATCGATATTACTATGAAAGTTTTTTTCGTATCTACAAATCTATATTAATATGATTAAATATCTTGTTTTGATCGATATCTGAAAATCAAAATATTATTTTAATCGACAAAACTTAAAGCAATAAAATCTACTAAACAAAAGAAGTTGTTTTTTAATGTAAAAACATCTTACATATAATACAATTCAAAATATGTGTAAATGAAGTTTTATCCTGAAAAATCAGTTCTTAAAAAAATGATTGTTATTTTTTTTTAATATAGACACGTGCATCTCCGTGCTTGCAAACACTATTAAATAATATATTTAATATTTACACTAGTCATTATCTTTATCTTCACCGGTCACGGAAGCCTAGTGGTAGAGCGTTCGCTTCGTGATCGGGAGGCCTGGGTTCGATTCTCGTTCGCGGTGCCGCGTCATACCTTAGACGTAAACAAAGGTATTGACTGTTCCTTCGCCAAGCGCTCGGCACTAGAAGTGAAAGTCACGGGTCTTTCGGATATGACCTTAAAAACGTAGGTCCCGTGTCACGGTAGGCGCTGGCACGATAAAAAACCCTCACTGCTCAATGGCCCTGAGTGCCGAGCATAGATTCTAAATTTGAAGCCCTTCACCGGCATACGGTGACGTCTCCATATGAGTGAAAAATTCTCAAGAGGGACGTTACACAATATACAGACCTTGAGACGTGCTACTACCCCACACGCTCGCTGCACGAACGGTACACGAACGCTACACGGTTTGCACGAAACGCTGCACGGTTTACACTAAACGCTACACGGTTTTCACGAAACGCTTTGCACGAAAGGCTGCACGGTTTACACGAAAGGCTGCACGAAACGCTTTGTACACGTTTCTCACACGCTTTGTGTACGATTCTCGCACGTTTTGGCTTCGGTTTGGATTTCTCTACTCGGAATATCTCGGGCATTATTACCGTTTTATCATTAATTCAATGGAAATCTTTCACAAGGCCACATTAAGCAGCTGTTTAAATTAAATATCAGTACACTTGTATTATATAAACCGATAGAAACATTTAATAATCTGACAATTGTAATTAATTGATAAACAATTGTCAGTTCGAATTTATTTATTTATTTATCCAACTGTTTAAAAACGAAATGCCGATATCATGAATGACTGTTTGATAAAATACAATCCTTATATACAGGTATTAGTCATTCATTTCAATGTAATATTTTTACTAGTATGATTTAATAAATCAAACACAAATTCGATTTCTTACTGCAGGAATATAAACTCATTGATTTTTAATAATATTGATTATATTGTGTTTGATTTCCGTAGGCGGATAATTTTTCGTGATTTTGATTTTAAATCAGTAATAAAATTTGCCTATATACTCTACTAACAATTACTGATACATTTTTAAAGATTTTTTTTTATTGTACGCAAGCATTATCAATAGGAGGGAAACCGGTAGGGGGGGGGGGGGTTTAATGTGATCTATTAATCTATTCTATTCTCTTTCTCCTTTTACATGAATCTTATCAAATAACATCAGTATACCCATCATACTGGACTAAACCTATGTACATGTATATACATATATGTGTACATCTATTAATAGTCGCGGCATTTGACTATATACATTGTGCATACAATATAGATCGATCTTTACACCGGCATTCGGGATATTACAAGAAAACCGAAATATCTTAAATGAAAAAAAAAGAACGTGATTTATAAAACAAATACAATTATTCATGATTAACTCCTAAGCTTTTCTTACATGATATTCATGAAAAGACTAGCAAATCGGACAGTTCCGTTCATTTTACTGTTTACGGCTAGAAATTCGGATGTACAAATAAAAGATGAAATCCGCTGATTTATAAGTTGTACCCATTAAATATTTATAGAACCATTTTATTAAAAAAAAAAAAAATAAAATCCATTCGGACTTTTCAGGTGTCATTAAGCCGTAAAATTAACATGTACATATAGCAAAACAGGTTTTCAGTTGCCATGCACTCGGAGCCCATGATCGCTGTTGTAAATGACCTTGATCACAGTTGAAATGCGGAAAGAAGATTCCAATACATTTTTAAGGGGTGTATCTGTGCACATATTTAACAAAGGATTTAAAAAAGAATAGAAAATTAAGCATATGCTTAAACTAACATTAGATTGAAAGTTACAACAAAAAATGAAAGACTGTACTAGTAATTTAATTTAACACCCCCCCCCCCCCTTCGTTTATAAAGATGTGGTCGTCAGTGCATGTCAATTAAAATAATAAAATCCATTTATTTGACAATAATGAGCAACAAGTTTTGTGGATTAAAAAATATTAAATGACACATCGTTTCAAATGTACAGACAAGAGCGGAGTCCTGATATATTTTTGCTTTAAATTAAAAAAAATAATACCGGTATTTCTTTCTTTCTTTGAGAAAAAATATTTAAGAAGCCATAATCGCGATGATAGTATATTGAATTCAATGCCCTTTAAATTGTTGTACAAAGTTGATTAATTTGAACACATTTTCTATAGAAGGAAAAGAAATCAAACAAATATAAATTATACATTACCGTTTAATTTCATTTTGTTGTTCCATTTTTTTTTTTTTTTTTTTATTCCTATAATATCAAAAACATAACTAATTTAATAATAAAATACTAATAGAATTTTACATCCTGACCCATCGATAGCCATATTTAAAATGAAATGACTTCCGGATGAATCTTACACGATTCTTGCACGAAAGTCGCACGTTTCTCAAACGGTTCTTACACGAAAGACGCACGATTCTCACACGCTTTTCGCACGCTCGCTTCACGGTTTGCACGAAACGCTTTGGAGCTTACACGAAACGCTGCACGGTTTACACGAAACGCTACACGGTTTGCACGAAACGGAAAGCTCACGAAAGTCACACGCTTTTTGGGGTAGTAGCACGTCTCAGGGTCTGTACAATCAATCAATCAATCTTTTTCTTCACAATGATTTACTCTTTTTCTTTTAATTTCTTGAATTGGATTATATTCTATTACACAGTTTCATTTCTATACAAAAAAGGTTAAAAATTGCCGTTTAACAGGCCTATTTTGCATTTTTTTTATCTTTTGTGTCGCGGGAATTCGAAATGTCATTGTGCACGTGCGCCTAACCGTTAGCTATTATGACGTAATATTTTAACAAGATATATTTAATTTTTTTCAAATTTTATGAGATTTTGGCAATTATCTAATTGAACATTTTAAGGAAAATTGCAACAAATTCAAAAACAACAAATGGTTTTTATGCATCAAAATGCGTGCTTTAGTGGGAAGGGGGTAAAATGAAACGCATATCCGTAACATTTTTACCCAATTCATATTTATTTAGAGCTTATTTTTGGGTATACCCTTCATATACTGCAATATAGCAGATCTTATGATTTTCTGGATTTTTTCTTTCAGAAAGGTATTTTTTTCAAGTTTGGAAAATGGAACAAGTCGAAGAGTGCAAAATTTCGCAAATATCTGTCTAATATGACAAAATTCAAACTTTCTGTTTATCCCAAAATCTTCTTTCCTATTCAGGGTGTGTGTTTTAGACATTGGCATGATGAAATTAATGTAGCAGATTTCTGGTTCTGCATGGATTCTTTGTCTCATATATCGACTTTAAGATATTTTACCCTATTTTGGAGATTTTCCATTCATGTAAAGAGGTCACCATATACCGGTGAAGGGCTTCAAATATTAATCTTTCCTCGGCACTCAGAACCATACATTGCTCAACGTTTTAGTCATTTTCTCATTTTAGCTACATGCGTTTTCTCTTCCAGCTTGGCACAAAGCTTCAAGTCATTTTTAAAACGGTTTTTAATTGGTAGGTACAATGTTCACTGACATAGTATTAGTGTTTTTGACGTTACGATGAAGATCTTAAAGGAAAGGTAATAAACATGTTAATAAAGAAAAAAGGATAAAATATATGTTCTTGAAATTTAAAACTTAAAAAAGTTTAAAATATTTTGATAATTTTTTGTGCATAATCCTTTGTATCCGTTATTGTTTGTAAAATTCGATAAAACAGGAATATCAAGTATTTTTTGGCATTTTGAGAAGCCCCCTTCAGGAAAAAAGGTTTTGTCATTTATTTTTTATTATTTGATCAAAAAGTCTGTTGTATACATGTACAATAGTTTTTGTATAAAATGCCTTATAGTGTCACATATTAGCACTTTCCTACATGTATATGTACATAATCCTATTGGAAATATACCTGTATTTTGAGACGGTCCATTTAAACATCTTGAGGGTAGATTAGATTTTCCCTAAACGTGGCAGATACACTAAAGTCAATGTAAGCTACATGTGTACACTTGTTATTAAATTTAGGAGTTTTTATATTGCTGTTTTAACACATTAAAACCAAGTTAGCTCCCTTAATGTCAGACGACACGTTCCTCAAAATATATAATTTTTCCCAAGAATTTGTCATTGAAGTATAAGTACTTAAACAAGTTTCCTCACAAAAAATAAAGGTGCATTACCAGGCATCTAGACAATATACCACAGGGTGATAATTTCTCATATTTGCACATCCACTGCTCTCTCCCACTATGAACATGTAGTCATCTACTGCGTTCATGGGAGTGTAGACGCAAATGCTTCATCTATGAGTGCAGTTGCTCTATCACAATCGTGTAGAACAAGCTCTACTACAATTACAGACAAGTTAAATTGATGCAAAGCATCAAATCGGCCGCTAAAATTTTTTAGCATAAACAAATTTCTTTAACAATTTTCAAAGTGTCCATGAAAGGAAAGCACGTCAAGATACTAGTATTCAAAGGTGAAATTGTTGATTCATTTTTATTTTAGGCTGTCTTCAAAGCAAAATAAATAATTAAAATTAAAAAAAAAAAGACATTTACCCCATTTGCTTATAAATAGATTCATCGATGTAAAAAGGGCAGCAATAAATGATAAGAATTTATTGTCATCAAAATAAAGATATAGGTATCTCAAGATGAACCAGGTGCTGATACCCTGGATCTTGGTCACGTAATAATGCCCATGGCTGTGCTGCAAGGCGCAGTACAAAATGTAGAAAAATTTCTTTGTGTTATTTGCAGCCGTAGAGCATGTTCAAAACAATTTTTACTAGTTGAAAATTTTTTTCAATTTTTATCACCAATCCATGCACATTTACACGTCATTTTTATCCGGAAAATCATGACAATTTCCTTTCATATCTTATACACTCCCAGGCTGGGGAGTATCTATTGTTAACTCTTTTTACATAACCATAAATTATCAATTATCTGATGAGAAATGATAAAGAAATTGAAACATAGTAGCAACAATTAACACTATATTCAAAGCAATTTTTGAAAATATTTTACTCATGGTTTTCTACTTGTTATCATTTCAGAAATATTTTCCTGACCTAATGAAAAATAACGTCTCATTTCCCCATGTGCACTTTCTAACACAATCACAAATAGATCGGCCGCTGTCGATAATCATGTTGAGAAGTATATATATGAATTGTTTCGTAAAAGGAATAAAAATAATTTTTAATAATATTCTTTGAAAAAAAAAAAAAAATCAGAATATTTAAAATTGCTGATTTATATCTTTAAAAATTCAATTTTAGTCAATGTATTTAATTGTATAATAAAACTTTTTAAAATTTTAAAGAACTGCCATATTTTTTTTTTGTATCATGCATATTTGTACAAAGAACGATAACTCTTCACACTTGGGTAATAACATTCAGAAAGAGAAAATTTCTTTAACTAGTATATCTATTTCAAGAATGATTTCAGCTATAAAAAATAAACAGAAAAACTAAATAAAAATCATAGAAAAACATTCTGGAGTAATAATCATTACAAAAGCACTCTCATTTTTCATCATAGTATTGATTTTCGACAGAGGGTTTTAATAACGTTGATCGATGACGTCACGCATCAAAACAAAAATGTGATGACGGCGCTGCTTGTATCCAGATAACTGTGTTTGAGAGGGAAATACTTTATAAATTGTTTGTGATTTATTAGAGAAAAGGAGCATTGATCAGGTTAACTGATTTTAAAGCCGTATGTTTTTCTTTACTGAAGACAAGAAGCTGCGTCCTTATGTAAGTCAGTATTTTCTTTGATATTCTTGAAAAAAATCAAAGAATGCAAATATATAAGTAATAAACAACGATTTTTCAGTGAACATAGCATTATAAATAGCAAAAGCTCTGCTGGCATATTTTCCATGATGCGCTAGCGCATTCCTTATGTAAGGAATTGGTGTAAATTAAAAATACAATTCATACAGATGTATCTTATAAAATATTTTCTAAAGATTTTTTTTTTCTCTAAACTTTTTCAATTAGGGTTGAACCGTTATTCTGAGGGCAAAAGTCTATGTGCTTCACTTATTTTTTGTTCCTATCAAAAATTGAATATTTATTGAATTTTTGTACTTTTGATTTTCTAAAGTCAAAGCTTTTATTTACATATAATATAATGTTTGAAATTAACTTACATTGTATACATGAAACGTATGAATATTAAGGACAGTGTTCAAGATCAAGTCCATAAAAAAATACAAAATAGGGGCTTAGCAAACACAGACCTATAAGACATCAGTGAAATCGGGTGCCACGAAGGAGCGCGCATCCCCTGCCGACCGGTCACACCCGCCATGTTTCCCTTGTCATGATCGGTAAATAACGGAAAAATCTGCCGTTTTTTTCAGTGTACAAAGAACAGACATACGATTAAATAAAGTATGAAAAACTTCAGTCAGTGATAAATTATAGTTCTGACAAGGTCGTTGTTTTAATCATAGAACTTACGAAATGATGACATTAAATAAAACTGTTATTCTTGTTTCATTTACTTGTTTTTCAATATTTTACCTCGTTTTAGAAACTGTTTATATGCAGAGCATGCTCTTGTGTATCGAATAAACTGAGATATACAATATCTTATAAAGGTAATGAAGGTATATTGCATATGAAAAGAAAAATTAAAGTATCAAATTATCTGACAGATACAAAAAATCCTTTGCAAAACAATGCCTGTAAATATTTTGTTGAAACATTATTCCTTGAATTATAAATATCTTTTTAAGAGAATGTCTTATTTGAAAAACAGCTCAAATTTAAAAGCATTATGTCCACAAAATTGAAACCAAAAAGTCATACTTACCATATCCCAATAATGGAAAAAATTGATCGATAAAGATATATATCAACATACAATTTATAGCACGACAGAAATCCATGCTCAACAACAGGTGTAAGTTAAGAAATATACTTTATAGATCTTTTATAGGGTGAGCCTTTTCTGTCAAAATGCATTGTTTCTTAAATCTAGAATGGAAGGGTCGTACATGTATACACACTGTTTTATTAAGGACAGGCGAGACGTACCTTAATAATAGATAATTTTTTCGTAGAGTTTGTCATTGAATTATTGCTACTTAAACATTTCTACTCGTAAAAAATTGAGGTACCTTACAAGGGATTTCTGCAAGATATAACGTGATGATATCATATACATGTATTATGGGTAGTTTTTCTTATATATTCCTTGGGGAAGAAAAATACTTTTTAAATTTCAAAAGTTAAAGTGTTTGGTGTTTTTAAAAACGTTTAGAAACTGGTTTAAAAATCAGAATGATAATAAAATTTTGAATATTTTCATACATTACGAGGATATACAAAACAGATTTTGAGGAACGTCTCGTCTGACCTTATCCCTATCATCAACATAGTGTCTGTCTAAGCCAAGCTTAAGATAAGCAGGTTTCTTCAAGAGCTGTTTGATTGTGTAGGCCCTGACACATTAAATATTTTTGCAACACAGTAAAATTTTCAAAACGTGCTTCGCGTAAAATATGCAACACACTTAAGTTTCAAATGCCGAAAACCCTGGAGAATTAATTTTTCTCATTAATTGCAATGGATTTGTTTTTCAGGTTCCATTGCAATGCAGAAAACAGCGTTAACTTTTCTAAAAGAAAATATGAGTTTCAAATTAGCATTATTATCAGTTTCACATTGGGATATTTTTTCTTGAAAAAGACGTTACTGGTAATCTAACAACCAAGCTCGATGATTAACGTGATGACATTAACTTTTTTATCGTCAACTTCCCTTACTTCTGCAGCAATACAACTTCACCATCTACATACGGATGTTATATATCTCAGCTGCCTTGGTACATGAGAGAAAACTTTATGTATGAATAATTTCTAAAACGAGGTAAATTACTGACAAAAATATTGATGAAACAAGAATTGAAGCTGTCTCATTTTTAAGTCATTATTTCGTTAATTCTATTGTCGATACAATGATCTTGTCAGCAAATGCAATTTATCATTCAGTCAAATGCTGACTTGCGCTTTACGCATTAACTGTTAGTCCATTATATATACACTGAATTGACGACGGAGTTTTCTGTTATTTCCCGATCATGACAAGGAGCACACGGCGGGTGTGACTGGTCGGCAGGGGATCCTCAATCATCCATGGCACCTGATCCAATCTCTGATGTTTTGAAGGTCTGTGTTTGTTCTTCTCTTATATTGTATTGTTTTATGGACTTTTGATCTTGTTATCTCCATACTAATTATTGTGTTGATGGCTTTGCGCAAAACCCGTATTTTTCCATGTACATGACACCAGGCAGGAAAGGTTAAAGAAAAATGCCAAAAGGATTTTTTATTAAAGAAAAACTTCCTTAATCTGGGGAAATGTTTCAATGTTGGTTTAAGCTGATTTGAAAAAAAGTACAAAAGGCTTTGCGGTAAGAGTAATTGTTCATTATTTCCCCCTGTTTGAAAAAATTTCCTGATGTGTATTTTTCTACATGTGTATTTGATGTATGTATTTTTTCTTCTTTGGCAGTGTTCTGATTTTAGCTCACCTGAGCCAAAGGCTCAAGTGAGCTTTTCTGATCACATTTTGTCCACCGTCCGTCCGTCTTTCCGTCCGTCTGTTAACTTTTCATATTTTTGACTTCTTCTTAAGACCACTGGATCAGTTTTAACCAAACGTGGTACAAAGGATCCATAGGTAAATTACATATATAGAGGAAAAAACTTTAAAAACCGTTTGCTCAAGAACCACTGGACCAGAAAATCTTAAATGTATGTGGAAGCATTCTTGCGTGTGTAAATACTAAATTTTCACATCATGACCCCTGGGGGTTGGGTGGGGCCACAATAGGGAATCCAAGTTTAACAAAGAAATATTTATGAAAAGAACTTCAAAAATCATCATCTCAAGAACCACTTGGCCAGAAAAGCTGAAACTTATGTGTAAGCTTCCTGGGGGAGTGTTTATTTTAAATTTTTAAAATCATGACAGCAGGGGGTTTGGCAGGGCCGCAAAAAGGAATCAAAATTTTACATAGAAATATGCAGAAATAAACTTTAAAAATCTTCTTCGCAAGAACCACAGGGCCAGAAAAAGTTAAACTTATGTAGAAGGTAGTGTAGATTCTAAATTGTTAAAATTGTGTCATGGGGGGGGGGGGGGGGTAAGGGTGAGGTCATTAGATATTGCATGTATAAGGGAGGAAAGGTGGTAAAAAGAACGACATCACCAAAGTTACTCAGATGTGCAATGTGGCCCATGGGCCTCGTGTTATTATATTTATCGCGTATGTAAAATTTGGTACAACCAATTGTATGCATCATTTTACTGATAAGTTTTAAAACAAGTTGAGGTAGTTGAGTTGAACTTTTTTATACCCTTTAAGAAAGTTTGAACACATAATAAATGTTTTTCATATTGAAATAATATTGCTTTTTATGACAAGTATCAACAACAGAAACATGATGTGTTTTTGAAAAACTTATGCTCTGGTATGGCGCTTATAGCGAGATGACATTTCTTAGATGCACGTTATAAGAAAGGTCATGTCACAGGGTATACACCCGTGAAATATGAAAGCCATAACCTGCATCATTTAAACGTTGTGGGCAAGAATTTTTAGGAGAAACAGACAAACAAACAGACAAACAGGACAGTGCGAAAACTGTTTACGCCCGCAACTTCGTTTACGAGAGCATAAAATTAAAATTATTAACCTTTGTTTACAAAGTAAAGCCTTTTAATTGACCTTCATAAAAATGTCTCACATTTGAAAATGATCATGTAGAGGAACATGTCATTCACATTAATGGGAAGCCCCCCCCCCCCCCCAGCCCCCCCCCCCCCAAAAAGGAAAATGTACTTAAAAAAATAATATTTTTAAATTCAAAATGTCCCGACTTAATTCTGATTTTTATAAAGGTATTATTTCGTCCCACTTTAAATCAATACTGTATGCATTCATATTTTTTTTCACTGAATTGTCGACAGATTTTACAGATATTTCCCGATCATGACAAGGTGTACATAATGGATATGACGGGTTGACAGCTGAAGCTCACTTCTCCATGACACCTGACCTACCTCTGATGTTTAGAGGTCCGTGTTTCTCTGTTCCAAAATTTAAATTGATTTTATATTCCATTTGAGTGTAATTTTCTTTAAGAAATCCATTAGAAGTCCACAACGTTCAAATCTCTATAACACACGCTAAACATTGTTACCCTGCGTTTGAATACACAGTAGGAACTGTATGCATTTTCAAAACTTCAGGAACACCAAAATATACATTGTTTTGACACATTTAAAAAAATCACCTTGTTAACTTTGCAATGTCACAAATGTTTTAAATGGCTCTTACGTCTAAAAAGAACGCCAGTTTTGAAGGGCGCTAAATTCATATAAAAATTACCGGAATAAACAATTTTGAAACAAGAAAAATTAGAGATTGTTTAAGCCTTGAATTCAAATCCTGGGATGTCTTCAGTCCTGAAATAATATATTGATTTTCAGATATCGATGTAAGCAAAATATTTGAATACATCAAAATAATATTGTCGATATCAAAAAATAAATTTAAAGCTATATCGAAATTAATGTATGAATATTTGCTTCAAAAAAGTCAGAATAAAGTTTTTTTTTTCTAAATTAACTTCGCAGGGGCAGGAATCTTATGAATCTTCACTTCAATCGGGAGTCAGTGAAAGCTTATGTTCCAGGGATTTGCTATCGTATACGATTATGGACTGGAACAAATTCTAATATTATACTTCATGTAACATTTGTTGAATCTGATTGGTCGAGAAACATTAGTTAAAAAACACAACTACCCGCTGAATAATATAGCCACGCCCTCCAGCGTAGCAACAGTCAACATTCCTTGACGACGTGTGGTATTCCAAAAAATAGCGACTGTGCATAATTTTTCGCGCACGGTTCACTATTACATGTATTTGTATAAAACATTCATTATAATATAATAAATATTGCCTGTAGTTGAGTGTTACATTGGAAATTTTCACCCCTGGAAAACCATTGTCAACTGTCGGCTGCGCCTCGGTTGACAATGGTTTTCTTGGGGTAAAAATGTTCAATGTTATACTCAACTACATGCAATATTTATATAATATATTATATGGGGGCATATCGACAATTAGATTATAAGCATTATCAAGGGGGATGATTGTATCCATCACCGAGAAGGGAACTGACATATTCTGTCATGGTTCACTGTATATCTCTTGAGTTCATTGAAGTTTGTGAATCGCTTATCGAATGCGAGGGGAAAAGTAACAAAATAAAAAGTAAGTCTTTGAGTATTATAAAAGTAACACTTGCTATGTACTTTGTAAATATTTTATGTTGTTCCAATCTTAGTGGTATACAAAGGATCTGACTCATGAACGCAACCCTCCACAGTCTTGAAACCTTCAAGTCTCCCCTCACCCACTGAATTCCAAAAATATAAACGGTGAACCATGATAGAATCCATCACAATAAAAAATAGCCATGATAGAATTTGTCAGATAGAAAATAACTATCAGCATATCAGATCCTTTTTTTTATTGCATAAAATGATATAAAATAATTTGCAATTTCAGACAATCTGTATAAGATTAGTCACAAAAGTGGAGAGGAGGAAAGTGTAGGCAAATTTTCAATTTATAACAAGAAAAAAACCCAAAGATTGAATAATTCAACTGCGAGAGATTTTCTTTATTTTAGGTATAGATTAGTATATCTGTACTCAACTCATTTTTTTGAGCTAGATGAGGTGCACAGATACTACCCCTCCCCCTTTCTTCAAAAGTCGTAATCGATGCAATAGCCCAATTTGAATCTAACTGTTGAAGTATTTTCATTTCCTTTTTTAAAAACTTTTTTTTATTTGATTCAGCCCATACATTAATCGTAAACACTGGCAAATACACGGTACATAAGCATTCACTGAATCCCGAGTGAAGTGAATATTCATAAAATTCTTGCCCCCGCGAAGTTAATTTTAAAAAGACATTATTCTGACTTCTTTTTCGCAAATATTCATGTATTAATATCGACGAAACTATACTGATAGGATGAAATATCTTTTTTCGATCAATATCTGAAAGTAAATATATCATTTCAGTTGATAAAACTTAAAGCAATAAAATCTACTTAACGAAATAAGTTGCCTTGAATTATGTAAACATATCTTAATACAATTCTAAATATGTGTATAAATAAGGAGTTATAACACTTAAAATGTTGATATGACGACAAAATATAAGGCTATGTATATAGTTGTAACGCAACACGTGTAGAGCCATTTACGCTTCCGTAGTTATTGGACCAAACACATCTTTAAAGCTGACATGAATTCTTAAAAACGCAACATTTTCATCTATGTACGACTTGTTTCATACCAACGATAGCCGTATTCCGCCATATTTCTTTCAGATACCTTGTCTCACTGTAACGATGTATACCCCAATGCGCTCGTTACAGTTGAATGATTTTTTGGTTTGGGTATCGACTTGTGCACATCTCCGATGGTAAAGCATATATGAGAACTCATAAGGAGATCAAGACATTTCAAAACCACAATAAA
>PRKT01001193.1:0-27206 GCA_003671525.1 Saccostrea glomerata | reverse complement strand
ATTTGTACTGAGAAAAAATATTTTGAAATTGAATTACGTAAAAAATTTGAAAGGCAGCTTATTTTATTAAAGAATTACTTTACTATAATTATTTTCATTCTCCCCCCCCCCCCCCCCCCCCCCCAAAAAAAAAATAACATCAGGTTTTTGTGAACAACAGCCTCGTATGGTAACAAAGCGGTTATTAAACCTTTCTAAAATGCAAATTAAAATTTACCCAAGGTAAGGTATTTTCATAACAAAAAAAATTGTGAAATATAAAAGCTCTAGATCCACCTGTACATAAGTTGTGGCCAAGGATGCGTTTTTGAAAAGTTGATCAAACTACAAGGTCAAAGTTGTTTGCATCCAATAAAAGATCATGTTTTAAAGATTAAATACTTAGGTATGAAAGACCTAGCCCTAATTCTTTAAAAATTAAAGTCAAAATTTGTCGTCTTAAAGTAGGTCAAACTCCAAGGTCAAGGTAAAAATGTCAAAGTTCTTGGTACTCTATGAAAGTTCTTCTCACAAGAATTAAATCGATGAAGTATGAAAGCCCTAACTCTAATTACGGTACAAAAGCTTTGGCATAGGTTATAGTTTGTTTTAAAGTATGTAATCTCCAAGGTCCTTGTCAAAGGGTCAATGTTGTTGTGTCCAATGAAAGATCTTGTCAAAAACAATACACTTATGATGTATGGAAGTCCTAGTATCTACCCTTCAAAAGTTATGGCGAAAGCAAATGTTTGGAAAAACTCAAAGTTCAAGGTTAGAGAATAGTCTTGTCACAAGGAATACACATATCAAATATGAAAGTCATAGCTCCACAAAATCAAAACTTATTAGGAAGGTTAATTTTTTTGCAGACAAACAGACGGGCGTACGACAAACCTTTATATAGCATATACTCTTCTGGTCTTTTACCAGTATAGCTAAAACATTCCTCTCAAGAACCATTGGTTCAGGAAAGAAGAAGTATGGAAGCATCCTTAGGTAGTGTAAATTCAAGTTAAAGTCAAATCATGATCCCGGGGGTAAGGATGGGCCACAATGGATGATCAAGTTTTAACATAGGAATGTACAGAAAAATCTTGAAGAATCTTCTAAAGAACAACAAAGCCATGATTGGTCATATCTATATGGAAGCATTTTCAGGTTGTTACCATTCAAGGTTATTCAAATCATGACACCGGGTGATAGGATGGAACCAGTGGGATAAGATGAGAGTTCAAACTTTTAGGAAAAAAACAGGAGTAAGTCAAAGTAAAATGCAAGCTTCCCTGGTGTAGATTAAAGTTAATTTATATCATACTCCACCTCATCCCCCTTTTAAGGTTAGATGGGGACCATTTATGCATTTAAGGTTTTTAATAATGGATTGATTTTTGCTTTTTTAACTACCCAAACTATGCATGTGAGCGAAGTGGCCCATGAACCTCTTGTTGAGATTATAGACGATTAACATTCTTTGAAACTTTGCATGTACTCTGAAGTGTATTCTACATATTGAAACAAGAAGTCTCTGTCGATACTGTATTGTACTTATAACAAGGATGAGAAAAAAAGCCGTTGGGACTTGAAACTTTACCTCAGCAATAGAATAATTATCTTTGATTAGGTCTCTCTTTGGGGCAACGTGTATGCTAAATTATATAGACATGAGACTAAAAATGTGGGTCAAGTAACATTTTGAAAATATTCCAAAGGAATTTCTAATTTTGGTAACCACAGCAACACCATTCATTGAAATAAAAAACTGTTATAAAGTACATGTATTATGCTTTTTAGTATAGCCCACTTGTGAGTCAAGTTGTATTAAAATTAGACTAAAATTGAAGGAGGAGTGGCGTTTTGAAAGTATAAAATGCATTTTTCACTGTAAAAAAAACACTTCATTTGCCTTTCACAGCACAAAAAATACGTCATGTTCACCAAAATGACGTCATGTCAACAAGTTTACAGCTTTTTTAATGCATTAATAAGATTTGAGGTAGTTTAATATGCTAATACAATTTAAAATTGCAAATTATTTGATTTTCTGGTATTATGATAATTAACTATTTTGTGTGATGTCACAGAAAACATTTCCCGTAAAAAAATGGCCTGTCCCCTTTCTCAAGCCTTAAAATGCTGCGTTATGCTAAAAATTGCTAATTTTTTTCCCTAAATAAAGCTTAGAGTATATTTACTATATTTGTCACAATATAATTAACAAAAAAATAAGAAAAAATATAATAGACATTTACGAACCTGTATAAAACATTTAACTGCCAAACAGCTCGGTTTCTCACAAGCATGGACAAATAAAAAGCTAAATTAAAGGAAACCGAATGTATTTCAAAAGGGAAAAATAATCAATTTCTTCTTTTAAAATCCTTCTTCCACAAAATATATTTCCTTGCTAAATCCTACTTAAATTTAATCGGAATTTTTTCATTGGATATAATTTAATTAGCGTTATAGAATCCAGATTTAATACTACAACCTATAAATGATGTAGATTTTTAGAAATAAGGGTCCAGACAAAAATCTGCTCAAAAGGTCATGGTCAAAACTACTTAACAATAGGGTACAAACAATGTACATGTATCAAAATTCTTTGACAATTCATTCTTTCCCTATCATCAGTGCTTTATCTCTTCCTATATGTGTGATTTGAAACAAAAACAGGTATGCTTTCTCTTTGGAACACGAGTAAGCTTTTTGTACATCTTAAATAGGTATGGCCTTCCATATTTAAATAAATTCCATTACTTCCCCATTAATCATTTAGTACTGGTGTGCAAATGCAATGGATTCTGTGAGCGGCGCAGTTTTCAAAGTTTTAATAATTCTCCATGGACTTACTCTGTTGTTTGGATATGGTGAGTTATATAAATTCATCTATTTTAAAGTTTAGCTATCGACAATTAGGCCCTTAAGATAAAATTATCAGAATTATTTATTACTTTACGTTGCAGTTAAACTCAAAGAAATACAATAAGACCTTGTCGAAGACATCCCTTAAAAGTTATCTACAAGAGACATAGTGAGAACAGTATTCAACATAAAAAAATATGACATTGAAAAACAACAATATCTCATTTTCAATGAGGAAATAAGGGATTTTATGAAAGGCAACAAAGAAATATGTGATTTCCTTTCCATTTACACCGCGCGCTATAATCTTAAAAAAATCCATATTATTTATAAAATTATGACAAAAGTTAAAAAAATCTTAATTCCTTTCATTTGGGCCCCTTAAAGATGTTTTATTATATCCTAATACATTTATAATATAATTTTCCAAGTGAATTTTTTTATCGAATATCTGTAAATGGGTGGAATTCGCAAATGCAATTCAACGTATAACGATCCTATAAAATTTTCAAAATGCAAACAAATGAATACTTACAAACATCATCTTATCCGTCAGTTAAATTTCTTTCCCGAAAATCATCTAAATAAAAGGATGCATTTGCTTACCAAATCAATTTAGAATGCATATATAATTACCAAACGTTTCTCTTGTATAGCACACATATTCCTGAATATATCAGATTAGAGATGACGAAAAAAACTAAGCCTCCGTTTTCATTTTATTTTTGTTATTAACAGTTGTAAACAAATTGGTTGCTAATAGACGTTACAGAATCTTCCTCTAGAAAGGAAAACTTAATTTTCATAAATAAAATGGAATGCAAAAGATTACCTGCTACATGCTTTGACAAGTGTTTGAACTAACCAAATGATGCTTTTCATTGTTTTTAAGATGATTTGTCTCGTAATAAAACTACAAATCAAATTTTAACGAGTCCTTGTCCAACACCAAATACATGCGGCTGGTGGTATGTTGCAAAAAACGCAGTGGATCGGGATCCTTCAACATGTACCCAGACAACTGCCATCGGAGGTACTTCCCCAGACACGAGTGTATGGTGGAGAGTTGATCTTGGTGATATAGACAGTATTCATAGTATCAGGATACAATTCAAGGACTACAGCGAGGAATACGGTATAATTTTTATTACACTATCTTAAATTTAATCTTGTGTAAATGGTCTATGCTAATGTCTTATAGATAAGTTGATATGTATAGTCCAATAGAAATGATTTGTTGAGTTTTAGCTCACTTAAACCAAAGACTTACGTGTGCATTTCTGTGCAAAGCATTGTCGCTGTCGTACATGTAGACTTTTACAATCTTTTATTTAATCTCAAGAACTACTTGGCCAATTTCAAACTTTCCACAAAGTGTCAATGTTTCAGGGGATTCATGTTTGTTCAAATAAAGGGTCATGCCTTCTTTCAATGGGAGATAGTTATAAATAAATGTAAAAAAAACATGACATTTTAATATTCTCAAACACCGCTGGATAAGAAAGGATGAAACTCATCTTGAAGCATTCTCGGGTAATTTAGATTCAATTTTGTTCAAATCATGACCCCTAGGGATAGAATAGGGCCAATATAGGGATCTGAGTTTAACTTAGGTTTACGTACATTAGAAAAATCCTTAAAATCTTCTTCGCAGCTAGGTTAAGGCCGCCCATGGGAAATACATCTTAAAATATTCTGTTAAAATCAAAATAAAGTTAATGATTTCTTTATAAGCATGATTTTTTATTTAAATGAACTTCTACTATTGTTTATGCATGTTTGGGGTCTCTTCCGAGTTCGGCCAAAGCGACTTATCTTACATCAGCTGTTTGTCAAATGACACGTTTAAAATTAGACAAAAAAGTGTAGGTCTACAAAGATTGTAAAAGTTCAACGATATACGAATAATCGTTTACTATGAAATTGATTGTGTTTTGCTTAGGACAAATTTCTTAACCCGAAAAATGCTGGGAGCAACTTCCTCATGCCCGGGAATAATATAATATATAGCCCTCTTTTGATAAACTCCTTACGTCAAGATACTATGCATTGAGATAATAATAAAATTTCGGAAAAAAGCAACAGCGCACAGATTACTCCAAGCACTTTTCAAAATATTAGGAGCAATAGCTACAAGTGTATGAAAAAATCATGGTTTATATAGTTAAGCGGATATTGTTGAAAGTTTGAGGTTTTTCAGGGGTTGTGTCTGTGGTTTTAAGAGACTCAGACCCTCAGCCAGGAAGGACAACTCTTTAATTTATAATTTAATTCAAAAAGTCTTTAAATGAAGCTATAAAATTAATTCTTTTCATGCAACAATTTTTATTATATGCCTCTCAATGTGCTTCAATGTTCTTTGAACTTCTCAGAAAGGTCTAATTAAAAGTAGCAATTCTTACCCCAAAAGAGCATTTTTAGATACCAATGTTTATTAACATGATATGAAATTAGAAGTAATTTATGGAGCTTTGCAAAGAACCTTGAAGCACATTGAGAGGCATATATAGTGAAAATTGTTACATGAAAATATTTAATTTTCAAGCTTCATACAAAGACTTTTTGAATTAAATTACAAATTAAAGAGTTGTCCTTCCTTGCTGAGGGCCGGAGTTCCTTAATACATTTATGTATAAATGTACATAACTGCAGCTTTACATGAAACCCAATCACTTTTAATTTGATAAGACTTGAAATTATTGATTAATGCATTCAAAAATATGACTCAATTTTAGTCAGATCACGCCTATTTACTTTGAATTTTGCATATTTACAAGCTTCAATAATAACTTCAACTACGTCTCAAGTACAGAAAAAAACTGCGTGTAAACCCTAACAAAAAATACTTTAGTTAACTCTAATACCATAGTTAACTAGAGTTAACTATAGTTTACTACAGTTGTAACTTTGACACTTTGGTGATAACTTTGACGCTTTAAAAAACTTTGGCGAAAACTTTGACACTTTGAAAAACTTTGGCGAAAATTTTGACACTTTGAAGAACTTTGGCAAAAACTTTGACACTTTGAAAAACTTTGGCGAAACTTTTGACACTTTGAAAAACTTTGGCGAAAACTTTGACACTTTGAAAAACTTTGGCACAAACTTTGACACTTTGAAAAACTTTGGCGAAACTTTGACACTTTGAAAACTTTTATCGAAAACTTTGACACTTTAAAAAAGTTTGACGAAAACTTTGACACTTTGAAAAATTTTGGTAAAAACTTTGATACTTTGAAAAACTTTGGTGAAAACTTTGACACTTTGAAAAACTTTGGCGAAAAACAAGACACTTTGAAAAACTTTATCGAAAATTTTGACACTTTGAAAAACTATATCGAAAACTTTAATACTTTGAAAAACTTTATCAAAAACTTTGACATTTTGAAAAACTTTATTGAAAACTCGGATACTCTAACACTTTAAAAAACTCTATCGAAAACTTTGACACTTTGAAAAAAAATAATCGAAAACTTTGACACTTTAAAAAAACTCTATCGAAACTGTGACACTTTGAAAAACTTCATCAAAAACTTTGAAACTTCGAAAAACTTATCAAAAACTTTGATACTTTGAAATACTTTGGTGAAAACTTTGACACTTTGAACAAATTTATCGAAAACTTTTATACTTTGAAAAACTTTATCAAAAACTTTGACAGTTTGAAAAACTTTGAGGAAAACTTTGACACTTTGAAAAACTTTGGCGAAAACTTTGACACTTTGATTTACTTTAGTTAACTATAGTATTTTTTGTTAGGGAAACAAGTCTATGACGTCATCGCAGTCAGTACATCGAGATCAAGGTGGCTTGAATTCTACATTCAAATAGTGTTATAATGACAAGATAAGTTACATATTAATTTATATTTACAATATTTATGAGAAAAGACTGCATCTAACAGTGTACGAAAAAGAAAATAAGTATTTATTCGTCGAGATTCATTGGCGCAATTTTACCATGACGTCATAATTTATTTCTCGATGTTCTGCATAAGCTGAGGTACGTAAGGGAGTTCTTAACCTAGCTTCGTTTTCAAGAAACAAAGTCATGAATGGTCATATTCATATGGAAGCATCCTAAGGTATTGTAGATTCAAGTTTGATTAAATTCTGCTGGGGCAAGGGTGGATCCATAAAATGGCTTACATAGGAACACATTGAACATAGGGAAAACCTTTATTTAAAGTCATGACTGGTATAGTTACATGTATATGGTCACATCCTCATAAAGTGTAAAAACAAGTTGTTGTTTAAATCATAACCCCCGGGTGTTGGGTGTAACCACAATAGATGATGAATGATTAGGAATCCAAAGTAAAAAACGTATTTTTCTCGAGTACCGCTGAACATTTAGTCAAGACTATATGCAAAATAATAACAATAGCTACAGTACCGACCAGACCCAACCCGACACAAAGCAGTCCCAGAGCAGTCCCACAGCGGTCCCAGAGCAGTCCCACAGCAGTCCCAGAGCGGTCCCAGCAGTCCCAGAAAGCAGTCCCAGCAGTCCCAGTGGGCGGGGTTTATTAATTTAATGGGCGGAGCTAACTCAGAAATGAGATTTGCAATAAACAATGGAACTATAAAAGGCAGTAGAAATTGATTCTGGGTATTATGCCAGGACTCCTTACATGTATGCGAAGGCCGTTTATGAACAGTACGCGCACAGAAACAAATTGTCAATGAATGATTATTTATTGAAGGAAGACGGGTTTCACACGTACATATATGAATTAAACTGAACATGAACATTTAATCACAATTGTCGGGTGTATTAAATTAATAATTATATTTCTTTATTTTCTGTGATTTATACTGTTTATACTGTTTCCCAATTATTTTTTATACAGAAAATTAAACGTGAATTAATTATTTTCCCCCAGTAAGAATTAGATTTAAATAGATTTAATCATTATATGGCCAATTTCCATACTGTCGGGATACTCGAAAGGAATTAGGCTTTTAGAAAAAAAAATGTTAATTTTGCCAAGTATTATTTTTCAGTCATGATTATTTTTATTGACATATCAATTTAATTATTGTTAATTTCTCTATAATACTCAGTTTTAAGTGTTTCATTTGTAAATGTTAGAATGTACATCTCTAAATCACCAGAATGGAACCATCAGATTATGTTCAAAATTAATTAATACTAAAAGAAATTCATACACATTTTATTAATCAATTTTATTTTTGCATTATATACCGGTAGATGGAAATTAGGGTCATTGTTGACCAGCTGTTCAATGATGTGAAACGCTGATATGTATACCCAAATATCATGCACTGATTTTCTGCCCTAAGGCGATGGAAACCACGGGTTGATACCATGTAATAAACATGAAACGGCCAGGTACATGTAAACACAAGCAAAAGACAAAAGAAGTAAATCACAATTCCCGGTATTTTCAACTTTTTTTTTAAAATAAAGTAAATGTTCTCTTTTGATAACTTATTTATAAATTAAAAACTAATTATCGGTAATTCATTAACAAATAAAAATCTTATATTCAACTGTATAGTGATTATTTTCAAATAGTGTCAATGCAAATTTTGAGTGCACATAATTTTACCATTAATAAAAAAATATACCTACATGTAGATAATTTTTTCTCATAAACCTGTATAGTTTATTTTTAGGGATTAAAATCTACTTCAAACTTCCTTACTTAATAACTTTATTTTAAAAAAATATTCTTACTACATTTGTGTAAATCAACAGTCTCTGAAAATATTGATTAGATATAATATTCTCTACTGATCAAAAGATTGTAAGAAATCCTTGCATTTTTAATAGTTTAAACTCCTCTCTGCTGTAAGTAAACAAAACAACTGGGAGCCTGCAAATTCAGAATACACAAGGGGGAGGAGCTATCATGTCACTCAGAACTTCTTTCACGCATGAGTGAACAAAGCAGTCCCAGAAAGCAGTCCCAGGGACAGCTGGGACTGCTGGGACTGCTTTTTAAAGCAGTCCCAGGGCAGTGCCATAGCGGTCCCAGAGCAGTCCCACAGCGGTCCCAAAGCGGTCCCGGGGACTGCTTTCTGGGACTGCTTGGGTGTCAGGTTGGGTCTGGTCGGTACTGTATATAAGGTAGATTCCTCTTATCTGTGTTCATCTATATCACTATTTTAGTAAGACCTGTCTATTCTCTTTATATAAAAAAAAACGTATTGTCACAAACCAGGCCGGATTTTTCCGTCATAGATGTTAATAGAGGGCGGAGCCCTCTCACGGGCCCGAAGGGCCCGTGAGAGCGAAGCTCTCCCTATAGGTAACACGTATGTATATGAAAAATAAAAGAAATCTATTGAAAACTATATGTCATTTACAATACCTATGGAACTGAGATTCTTGGCGACAATATGGCGTCGGCACAAATGGCGTCGATTTTATCCACGCGCATATTCTCGTTGTTGATGAGACTTTCATCAAAGTAAAAACATTCAATCCAAGGATAATGTGTAGTTATTCTTTTTTACTCAAAATCAAATCCATTAGTAATCAGACCCTTCCTACTTTCGTTTTAGACGTTTAGATTTATTTATAGTTCGCCCTAACAAGTAAAACGGCATTTGATTGGTCAGAATTTCCCTGAAGGCGGCGCTGTCGTCTGCACTATGGAGGAGCGGATCTATATGTGGCCCCTTTCACAAGAATATCCTTATTTATTTGTTTAATAAAATTTGCCAATAATAAATGTCTTCAGGATTATACTTGTCAATACATACCAAGCTAGAAATATAGGATTTTTTTTAGACATAGTATATTTTTTGAACAGTTAAAAATGTTTTTAAAGTGATAAAATAAAATACCCTGTGAAAAGTCTAACAGGGGACTCAATCAGAGTAAGTGGATTTCTTCTTCTTTTTTTTTTCTTTTTTTTTTTTAAGGTATCAAAATTGTTTATGAATATCTACTTGTACATGAATACATTAATATTTATAGCAGATGGAAGTCTGAGTCTCATTTTTGTTGTGACTTTTTAAGATTTAATATTTTATTTTACGAAGTTTTCATATGACAAAATTTCAGTTTATTATAAAGATCACTATCAAAAGAAAAATCTAATAAATCTAATACGATGTATGTATTTTAAACATTTAAAAAGTTGTTTGTTTTTTTTTGACAATTGGAATTACATATATTTGTCTAAATTAAAGCAGGGGGAAAAGTTAAACAATGTATGATGCACAGTCTGGAGAGGTAGTTGTTCAGTCTACATGCATACATCTTACAGTAAATGCATGTAAATATCCACAAAGTTATATGACTTCAAAGTTATAATTAATGGGTTTCCAATTGATGTAAAATAAAAAGAAATAAATAAAAAGAAAAAAAAGATATATCACAACAGGGACATAGTATTAAATGTCCCTGATGATGATCATGCATCCTTTAGTTTTGCAAATTTTTTTTCTCGTAAAAGTTTTGATGCTGTTATATTTTCAACCCTTGTGTAATAGTAACATGTTGGTCAGAAGACTCGATTCATCCAGGAAGTAGATCATCTGTCTGCAGTGTAGTTTGAGTCCCAAGTTCGTCTTCTGATCTGGTCATGACAATATTGTTCTTACTTTAGATGACGTCATAACCATGTAATGGGAGTAATAACAGTTGAGAAATGACTTGAGGTTTCTAGATAAGTGTTGTTAAATAAAGATATAAATCATGTAGTGAAAGAAAAGGAATTGATGCTCAGAAAATGTTTATGAATTTATTATTGTTGGATATATATCCATATTTTGGAACAAGTTTACCATTACGTGTGTAACTATTAAAGTTTGAGGTGTCATTGGACGGAGGCGTCTCACATTTCTTGGGCCCGGTATGTTGAATCCATTACTGGTCCAATGCATGCCCCTCTTTTTTCCCACGACGTTCTTTGACTTTAAGTGTTGTGGCTAGACAACCATTCATCTCATGATGAAATTTCGTAGTTCTCAGATTTATTAAGCCATTAAATTGCATTATTTGATTGAAAAGTAATGAGGTACATGTAAGAGATGGGAAGGTTTTTTTTTCTCAAGAGAACTGAGTTCTTTGTTATGATTTTCTGACACTGACCATAGACCTGCATGAAGCGAACCCTTTGCTTTAGGTCTATGCACTGACAATTTCAGAATTCAACTAATCAGCTGATTTATCATTAAACAATAAAATGTAGCAATTTTCTCTTCATGGCTCCGCCCTCACTAACGGTCACACCGTCTAACATATTAAAATAGATAATGAAGTAATCCTTATAAATAAAATGTTCAGAACTATTCAAAAGGCATAGTATTTTTGCACTCATGTTTCTTGACTATCAAAATCAAAGTAAATTAAATATAATTTGTCGTATAAGGGACTCCAGACAGCAGTTATGTTACGTCATCCTTTGGTAGATTTTGTTAATTAGCTAACATATCAGTTGTGATGAAATACAAATAGAACTCAATACCTCTTTAGGAAAAGAGTACGTGCGCTTTTGGTTCAGGAACTTTCATTTGTTGCTATGGTGACATCTACGTTTATCAATTTTCATAGATTTTAACTTATTAATTAGCTAAGAATTACACTTCGAACTTATATAAATATTTCTTAGAATTTTTTTTCTTCACTGAGAATTTATTTATAGTTAAGTGCATATCTTATGTATCTTTACATGTACGAATACTAGCCCAAATCGCACATAGATCTGCTTTTGCTCTTATCTTGATTTGTATTGGTTGAATTAAGAATTGACCGTTTTCTCTGTTTTTTGTTCTTTTTTAAATATATTTTATAAAAATCATAAAAACAAAGTAAATTGTATATTCGGATTTAATAAGCAGAGTATACCCAAAGTCAGATTTCAAGCAATATAGCTTATAGCGGGTTTTCTTGGTGGGTGTAAAATTTGGCTTTTTGGCTGCTCAAAGGTGGTATGCCAGTAAATTTTGCGGAATGCATTTTGACGGACAGCTGGTTTTAGCTCTTTGCAGATGAACACTAAGATGAGTTCTGAATATTCTACCGATAATAATTTTATCGTGCTAAAATCAAAACACCAAAATAAACCAAAAATAGCACTCCGTTAAAATATCCCGCTATACGGTAAAATATTGGCATATAGGATATTTATGGATCAGCATCGACAAGTGTGTCGATGGTTTGTTACTTTGCGGTGTGTAACATTTTATATTTCTAAATCACATAAGACCTAAGGACAACACTCAAGCTTATAAAAGACTACATCTTGTTGCTTCATATCGTATATCATTGTAATGAAGTATTACTGGCACACAGGGTGACTAAGGGGAAATATATGACTGAATAGTGTATTTGTTTTTATCAAAGTGAAAAATGATAATAGCAATCTCAACAACCTACAATAAATAAATGCATTCTACTAGATTTTAATGATATCTCCTCATTTATTAATATTCAGATTGAAAGAATGAATTAATTTTTGAAGGCTCTTTACTCAAATCGAAACTTCGCAAAGCTTAAAATAAATGTAAGTTCATGAAAAATATTTCCGTTCCAGTTATGAGACAGAGGGGAAGATTTGCAGGATTCTCCATTTATGTTTCAAACTCTACCAACAAGGAACAATGGGTTCTGTGTTACAAGGATGGACCTGAACTACCTCCCCTAGATTTCAACACTACTTGCATGAAACATGGACGATACGTCATTTATTACAACGAAAGAATAAAGGACAGTATTTATCCTGATGGTTACGTAACTCCAAGTATAACTGGGTTATGTGAAGTCATAGTGCATGGTAAGTAGCATATGAAATGTATTCTGAAATATTTTGATTTTTTTTCCACATGGGTCTTAAAGGTGCCTTGACACAGATTTTTGATTTAGTATCATGACATGTGTTCTTTTAGCACTTCACAGGGAAATGAAAAAAAACATTTTTTTTATCTTTAAATATTTGAATCTGCATTTCAGGACTTGTTTGATTGACACAACCTTGTACTTTCCAAATATTAGGAAAATATGTTTATTATAGGGCTCACAGATTCTAAAATATCGGAGTGTTTCTAGGCACGATTTGAAAAGCCACAGAGAAGCAAATGCAACACAAACTAACTTGTTATATAATACTAGCACTTAAACTCTGATTTATTATTCTGGTTTTTTTATTATTTTTGTGGATAATTAATAAAAGAGCTCAACATGCAACATTGCCCCTTCCGTCCGTCTCCCTGTCTGTCTGTTTGTCCTCAAAACTTTAACCTTGTCCATAACTTTTGAGTGGGTTGGTGTTATCCTTATGACAAGACCTTTCTTTTGGCACCATCAAATTTTAATCATGACCTTGACCTTGGAGTTTGACCTAATTTAACGATGAAAATCTTAACTTAAACCATATTCATAACTTTTAAAAAGTTTGAGCTAGGAATTTCATATTTCAAATGTATATTCACTGTGAGAAGGCTTTTTTTGGATTCACACATATTTATTTAGTTTGGTCCACTTCTATAAAAAAAAAACTTTATCGTTCACCATACCTTTTCAACATTGGTACATGGGCTTTCGTATTTCAAACGATTTGCCTTTTTATAAGATCTTTCATAAGGTGTAAAATATTTTACCTTTTGGCTTTGACCTTAGAGTTTGACCCATTAGCTTTGAAAAAAACAACTTTAAATTTGACCGTTTAAATATCATTTTTTGTGATTTGATTTTGCAAATATATAAAGTAAGATTTTATGACCAAATTTTGGTTAACAAAATGTACTTTGTAAATCACTACTAGATTGGACGAAAATGCGCTGTGGCTCTTGTTAATTTCTTGGAGAATGTAGGCAATCTGAATTAATTGCTTGCGTTTGATATGGAATTACTATTTATAAGGGAAATATGTCCTCTAACTGAATTTTGCTGGGGGATTGTATGTAGTTTATCCATTTTTTTTAAAATTGCGATGAAGAGTTGAAAATACCTCTTTTTACGTTGGTAAGTTGAATTTTTCATAAAATATTTTCTGAAGAAGTAAAAATGAGACTTGTCCCAGCTTTTTATACGTACCAGAGATCACATTGAATTGAACTATGTAATAAACTTTTCACAATAATTTTATTTTGTTTTTTGTGCAACATTTAAGAATAACATAAATGTTCCTCACGTGATCAACAAAGCCATGTAACATCACAAAAATGCTTTATTGTAATACCTGATTACACTCTCATTAACGTTACAAGTTGGCTTTAAATTCAAACAAGGATAACATATCAAAATAAAAATCTAGCACAAAATAAAAGGTTTATCTTTTTTGAATTTTAAGCTTTCGGACAGACTAAATTAATTGATGAACTTTTAAGCTTGATTGCTATGTGTTATCTTCATGATTCATTAAAACTGTATCTTGATTCTGATGTAAGGTTGCAAGAAAGGAGTTTATGGAGTTAACTGTGACCAACACTGCCTTGACAACTGTCTAGATCACATGTGTCAGATAGTTAACGGTAGTTGTCTGGGATGTAGGCCAGGATGGACCGGAGACATGTGTGATAAAGGTATGATGCGGGAAAATGAGTATTTATTCTGTAAATAGCAAAATAAACCGACTGATTTTAACATTTTGAAGCATTTTAATCACGTATACTATTTTATCAACATTCAAAGATATTAAGACATTAAAACTAAACATATATTTATCATCATTAAGGTTTTCTACAAGATGAAAGTGCATAGTCCCTGTTATATCTGGAAAGGTGAATGAATAACAAAGCTCTACAGGACTTTTGTCTTATCATTATTCTGATAATTATTTTACACACTGAAGCAATCTTAAGAATAACCAAAATTGATTTTAATGAAAACGATATTCTTTTTGTTATATAAAAAACAACTCTAAATTAGAGATAGGGAAAAACAGGCTTTGCCTGCTGTCGGACCCATTCACTTTGTGTGAATAAAATTTTGTATAAAAAAATTAAGAATTAGAAGGTAGAAAAAAATGTACAAGACAAAACAATTAAAATACATATACAGTAATTGTTCAAAAGCATAAAGAATACATCGTAATTGAGATTTAGTAATCAATTATTATTTATTGAAATGATAGTCAAATAAAACAATAACACAATACGTAGTTTCTTTCCAAATTAGTTTTTTAAGTCACTACTCTCGGTATATAAATATAAACTAAAGACATTTTCCATCCTAAACAAAATGTTTGCGATACTCTTTTTATTGTAATGGAAATTAAGGCAATTATTCCTTGCCTTTTTATTGCTATTCGAAAAGAGTGCCCTGTTGGAAAATATGGAATCAGTTGTCAACATAGTTGTGTTGGACATTGCCATAATAACGCCCCTTGTCATCACGAGTCAGGCAACTGTACAGATGGTTGTACTGTGGGATGGATAGGAACCTTGTGTAACAAAGGTGAAGCTATTCTCTTATTTTTCGTTAAATATATATTGATTTTACCATTATGTTTTCAATAACAATAAAGTCTATATCTCTAGCATTTTTGCATTCAAAATTTCTTATCAGTGCGCGTGTAAAATTAAGCTAGTAAGCAGTGTTATAGCCAGGATATTTGATCTTTATAAATCAATTATTTTTTTTATCACAAACGTGTACCTGGGCGGTATTTAGACATCTCAAATATTCCTTGTTCAAACTACATGTGTATATCACCTGATAAAGTTGAAAGAACATGCAGACTGTTATTTTAAACTTTTAAAAACTTACTGTTTGTTATATGTTTAACACTGGAGATAATGTCTTAAAACAGTGATGACGTCAACATGGTCGACAGTGATTGACTTTTATATATGGATACTTGAGTTTCTATGTATTATAAATGGGATTTTATATAATAATCATGTAATATGTACATTACGGACCAGACATACACCTGTAACATAATTTAACACTTAATGTTTGCATGTCTGAATCTATTTTTTATTTGATCAGGTGATTAAGTTTGAACAAAATCAGAGAGTTGGGAATTATAGAGAAAATTTACCCTTAATTCAACCTTACGTAGACAGCGGATAATATGCGTACAGCATGTGCATCTAATCTTGATAAAGCAGAAAGAGATTATAGTCCCTAAATAAAGCAATAAACCAATCAAACGAAATAAATATAACAATCAAAATATATTTTAGTTTAATGATGCATCTTTTATTTACTTAATTAAAGAGTGTGAAGATGGAACTTATGGTCAAGGATGTATATATAAATGTAGTGGAAATTGCTTGAATAGTTCTTACTGCAACAAGACAACAGGCAGTTGTGACTTGGGTTGTACTCCTGGGTATACTGGAACTCTCTGTAACAAGAGTATGTACAAGTTAGCATTATTTAAATTTATACACTTAGTTTAGATAATAGATAATTTTACTAAAGGCCTGTATAAACTAGTATAAGATCTTAACACGTCATACGTTTTTATCTAAGAAAACTGATTTTAATTTTGTTTTACAGCCTGTCCTATTAGAAAGTTTGGAATCCTTTGCAGAGAAACTTGCAGTGGTCACTGTTTCAATGGCACTATCTGTAATCACGTAAATGGAATTTGCATTAAGGGTTGTGAAAGTGGATATACCGGTGATAGGTGTGACAAATGTAAGAAATGAGCAAGCGTACGTCAGGGTTACAAAACGAATTTTAGTCTATAGTCATATGTACATGAAGCTTGAAAGAAAGCCAGACGTCCTTATTAAAAAAATATTCAAAGTTTTTCACATAAGATAAGTAGCCGGTTCAGGGATTAGCATGATCATTTAAATGCTAAATTTTAATATAAACTAAAAGGAAAAAAATACAAATATACTCTGAAGTTGTATTCATCATCTTTATTAAAACATGGTAATACGACATTGTTAAATTTTCTCTGGAAAATTAATCTTATAAGAGTAAAATTGAACAACTACATAGGCCCTGCGATAAAGTGATGTATATTACAACAATTTACTGTAAGAAACTTGAATTCAATTTGTTTCAGCATGTGAGAAAGGTCTGTTTGGGCTAAACTGTTCACAAAAGTGCTCAATAAATTGTCGGACTGCTAATGAATGTACAAATACAGATGGATCTTGTGTGTGCTCCCCTGGATGGAAAGGATCTCCACACTGCAACAAAAGTAATTTAAATATGATAGGAAGATCTTATTATGTATTTCAGTTTTTTCAGTAGCCCAAAGAATCTATAAATTGCAAACCTAACCTTTCGATCAAACGTTATATTTTGTAGGAATGACACTTATATTAATTGTGTATACTAATACAGTAAAACACAAGCAAACTCAGTTACTAGTATTATAAATTGAAGCTTACTGGGAAGTGATTTTCTTTCCATTACTTTACGGATTAAAAAACACATTTCCATTACTTTACGGATTAAACAAAAACGCTTTAATTTACTGAAGCCAAATCGACCATCCCGGGCATCTCGTTCTAGAGTTTATAATTATTTTGAATTTTTTAATGTGTATCTCTATACAACATACTCTGCTTTTTATCAAAATAAATTATGTACATGAAATTGCAAAGCTGTGTTTCATAGATGTATTTTTCGTTTCAATTAGAGTGATGCATTTTTTGTTCGAAGACTACATCGAATAAGTTATCATGTTCACAAATATTATTGCAAGTATTTTCAGTATCCTGCATGATTTATGAATCAGTATGAAACATAAATGGCAAGATTTTTTTTTTATATATGTGAGTGGTTTTTTCTTTTAAACGCTTATCTATTTATAGATTTATATTAATTTTAAAACATCAGTAATTAAAATAAAATGTTTTTCTTCGAAGAAAAACTTCTAATATAAAATGTTATGAGGATATTATTGAGGTTCTATATTTTATATCAAAATTAGTGAATTTTAAATTCGGCTTATCAAATTTTATTGTACCATAAAAGAAAATAAACTGCTTTTTATCTGTATGTTTGATTTATATCTTTATAAGTATACTTTGAAGTCACTTTTTCAAAAAATAAAAATATTTGAATAATTAAGATAATTATAAAGTCTATAATTTTTGTATAAACTGAATTCATGGAAAAAAAGCAAATATATTCATATCTTCCCCTGAAACAAAATTCTTATTTTCAGAAATCATACAGTGCTATTTTACAAATTCGCTCAGAAGTGTTTTTGTGTTTACACGGGAGTGCGTGGGATGGGATTAGATCATGACAGATTAAAAAAAATCCTGCAAAGATGGACATTTTTGTCGATTTCAAATGATAAAACAAACTTCTGAAATGTAGATGTTAAATATACGGGAAAATGTTATGATCGTTCATCAGTTTTCATAAATATGGAGACGTTTTCAAACCTGAATTCAGTGCATAAAATGGTAATCCACCTTAATATTCACCTCAATAAAGGGAGTTGAAATATTTTTGACGCTGGTTTGAAATTTAGAATTAAAATATCTGAAGAACTAATATTTGTGTTCCAACAACTTTTGATGATCAAAACGCAAGTTAAACATCGAGCAAGATGAATGTTAAATGTATGCGTGAAACGAGAGTAATTTATCTTAATACTGACAATGCGTAGCTTATTCATGTGCTATTTTTCGCTATAATGATTTTTTAAATTAAAAACGAAACATTGAATAAAACTGATTTGCTCGATATTTTTAATCAACATAATAAGTCAATAATATTATTTTATCCTTTGACCGCTATTACTAATTTATATTCCGATACTTTACTTGCTTCAGAAGTGTATTTTGAAACTTTGCTTCAATATAAAACTTTTGTTTTAGACATGAATACTTAATTTCAGAATGTGATCTGGGATATTACGGAGAAAACTGTCACAGTAACTGTGGAGAATACTGTATCAACGCAACATGTAACAGAACTGATGGCACTTGTTTGATCGGGAACATCAAAGGTAAGAAGTCTGGAAAGGGTTTGTTGGTTTATCTGTTATTCTTTTGCTCTCAAACTGAACAAAATTATGTACGTGGAATAAAAAAAAAATCAGGAAAATTTCATAATGCTTTTAATATACAACAAAATACAATTTATCACATAATTGATATTAGCACTTTTAAATTTATAAGATTCTGGACTAGTAGCTTAATCAAAATGTTCAGCAGAAAAATTTCAGGAAAATTTCATAATGCTTTTAATATACAACAAAATACAATTTATCACATAATTGATATTAGCACTTTTAAATTTATAAGATTCTGGACTAGTAGCTAAATCAAAATGTTCAGCAGTGATGGTGTGGTCATACTAAATTGATATGAAATCTTTGAAGTCGATATTTTGGGTGTTGTGGGGTCAGAACAATGGCATTAATAATCCTCTTGCAATAAGTCGTAGTCAACTGAAAACGGTCTTGTTAGATGATCTTTGCAGTTCAGGGATAGCTAATGCTTTAGTTTAGATGACGTCATTGCATTACATTCATGCAATTTACATAATCCTCTGAAGTGATACTGTGCTGCTGATGTCACACACGTAGTCTACCATATTTTTTTTGCGATGTTAGTGGTTTATGTTTTGTAGGTTAGATATGGCGCTGTGCGTAAGAATAAAACATCTTGCAATTGTAGATTGCGGTACCCCTGTTTCCAATCGCCTATTTTCCTTTTTGTGCTATGCAATGTTGCAACCACTATTGAAATAAGACCACTATTGAAATAATTATATCAATAGTGGTTGAGAGTGCATTTCAATAACAAACATAGTTAGTAACCATTATTGAAATACAAACACTATTGAAATAATTATATCAATAGTGGTTGAGAGTGTATTTCAATAACAAACATATATAGTAACCACTATTGAAATGCAAACACTATTGAAATAATTATATAAATAGTGGTTAAGAGTGTATTTCAATACCAAAAATAGGTAATAAGAACTATTGAAATAAGACCGCTATTAAAATAATTATTTCGATAGTGGTTGAGAGCGCATTTCAATAACAAACATAGGTTCCAACCACTATTGAAATAATGTTCACTTTTGAAATAAAGATTTCAATATGGATCAAATTATGGTTTTAGTTTTGAAGTATTATCAGCAACTAGCAAAATATTTATTATAAACACTTTTGAAATTATTATTTCAATAACTATTTAAATTTTCATTTAAGGACAGATGATACAAACAAAATATGGATGCCATGAATTTGTATAAATGTTTTGGTCTGATTTCATTGAAAATGATGCAAACAATAAATTCCTTGAATATAAAGAAATTGTAAACCTTCTTTGAAGTTCAAATTCCTGCCTCACTAAAACCATCCTTATTAATTTATTCATTCCAAATCCAACTTTTGTGAAATTTTGGATAAAAAATAAAAATTGCGCTGTGAAACTTTTCTTTCAATTCTGGTCGTATTTCAATAGTTGAAACCTATGGTATCATATTGAAATGTGGTCTTTCCACTATTGAATAATTATTTCAATAGTGCTCGTATTTCAATCGTGGTTGAAACCTATGGTTATTATATTGAAATGCACTCTCACCCACCATTGAAATAATTATTTCAATAGTGGTCGTATTTCAATAGTGGTTACTACATGTAACTATGTTTGCTATTGAAAGGCACTCTCAATCACTATTGATATAATTATTTCAATAGTGGTCGTATTTCAATAGTGGTTACTAACTGTGTTTGCTATTGAAATGCACTCTCAACCACTATTGATATAATTATTTCAATAGTGGTTGCAACAGACCATAAACTGAGAACAGACTTAAGTCAAATCTTGATTGTTCTCCTTGACGTATTTGCTTAAAAATTTGCAATTCCATATATCACTTAAATTCAAATATTTAGTGTTAATTTTCTCAAAATTGTTTCAAAAGTTATACTGGTTTAAAATTTGGTTATTATATTTCGGAGTTTTTTTTCGTGGTTTATCATTCTCCCGAAATCCATACAGTTTTGTTCATACTTTATTCTAAAGTGAATAAGATCGCTATGCAACTGTGAATCAGTGTCACATTGAAAAAGCAAAGCATTTGAAAAAAATATTAAAGTTCATATTTTGTAGACAATAGACCTGAAAAGAAAAAAAATAAGTGTTATCATATGTTAAATACTTATAAAGTAAAACTTTCTTTTTCAAAGATCCAATACCAAGTATGGTATCAACTGTTGAATCATCCAGTGCTCTAACTGTGAGTGGTGTTTTGGGTGCATTCGGCGTTGCTATAATCGTGGCCATGTTAACTATAATATATTTGCGGTAGGCATTTTAGCTTTTGTCCCTCTAATTGTAGAAATTGCTATTTCCTTTAAACTTGATTTAGAATAAGTCTTTTACGTTAATAATCAATCTGTTTCTTGTGTGTGTAATACATATGCATTTGTTTTACTAATATAAACAAAAATAGGTTCATGTATATAAAAAAATGTTATTTATTATTGTAGATTGAAAAGAAAAATTTCTGAAAGAGCGAAAACACAGAGAAACGTTACTGAAATTAATGCTTCCTTTATTGAATTACGGCAGAAGAAAACTCCTAACCAATGTAATTTAGGAGAGGCTTTTAGTTTTTTTTTTCAATCCATTAAAATCCGTTTACTGTAACTTCTGTACGGTTTTATATCCCTTATTCTGTTTGGCACATAAGCAGGTACATGAAATGATTCAATTTTTTAAAACTTCTCAGCATCTACCACAGAGAAAAGTAAGGATCGGAATAGATATAAATCTTCTGATGTCGAGGAAATAGTTAGGAGAGGTCCACCTACAAATAAAACTATTCTGACAAGAAATCTACAAGCCATCATATCCAAAATGTCTGCTGCAGAGAATGGTGGATTCAAACATGAATATCATGTATGATGATATCAAACTATGTAGACTAAATTTTCTATAAGTATTTAAAATATAAACTCACAAATGATACGATTCATGTATATATCTTGTACATAATAGAATCATGCATTTAAATATAAGAGGAATATACATGTAATTACATGAATAAGCATTTATGAGTCATTAACATTTCTGAGCATTGATGTTGGGATATGAAAGCAACATATGACAAACTTTGAACTAAATTTACTTTTGAATTTTAAAGGAAATTCGTAGAGGTGAACTGTTTCCTTGTGAAGAAGCTAAGAAGCCTGAGAACAAACCTAAAAATAGATATACAACAACATTTCCGTGTAAGAATTACAAGAACAATATACAATATGAATCTGAAGAAATAATGTCTTGTTCTTTTATTTTTTCCTTTTCAATTAGAAATAATAAATTATTTTATCTTGCAACTACCGCTTGCATTGACCTAATAAAGGTAACCTAATAAACTAAAGCTTTATCCGGTCACTGCCCTAATAAAGCGTCGTGCATGTATTCCGACGATCTAAAAGCATTGTGACGTCACGTATATTGCAATGTTTATGCCATGGCGTCATGGTTTCAACTGCATAGACGTCCCTTAATCTGTCGAAAATAGCTAGTTTTCGACGTTCAAATGTAAAACATATGTTGCAGGATAAGCAAAATCGGGTCGAGAACGTTAGAGGGCTCTGGAAGCCTCGCCCTCTATCACGTTTTCTTACCCTCGCCCAAATATCGCTTATATATCAAGGCAGTAATCATGCATTTTATATTTGTCGTTTTCTTATTATTTTATAGATGACCACTCTCGAGTTATATTGAAAACCTCATCTCCTAACGAAAGTGATTACATCAATGCCAATTATATCGAGGAAAGTACATCAATAATAATGATAATTAAATATAAAACCGAGTATAAAAAAAACATTTCTTGACTAATAACTAATTGTAAATTATTGTGTGTTGACTTGTGATAGGAATACTACTATTTATCTGTAAAAAATCAGATCTTAAACTTTCGTAACATTATTGATAAAAAATTATTGTCTTTCATTCATAAAAGTATTTCTGGTATAAAATATTTGATTTGTTATGAAATAATTTTTCTACTTGTTAGTCAACTTTACATGTCTTTTTATACTTTTTCACATCAACAGGATGCGCAGAGTAATATAAAGTACATTGCAACTCAAGGTAACTTTATATATTGATATAAATAAAATCACAAATAAAACACAAAAATCTCCCTTATTAATTCAAATTGTGATAAATTTTGTTTGATGTGCACTTTATGACATAAAATCATGTTTCAGGCCCAAAACCAAAAACAGTGGTGGACTTTTGGAGGATGACTTGGCAGGAATGTGTTAACACTATTGTTTGTCTGACCAATCTTAAAGAAGGGACAAAGGTTTAATGATTATTTATGAATTGTAACAAAATCACATGAAAAATTATTTTAGTTTGAATACTTTAAGGTTTCATTTCTTTGTCTTTTCTTGTTTATCTCTCCTTGCGACAGGAATTGGTCCTTCATTTGAACAATTAAACTCCCTTTTACTCTTTGATATTATGTAACTAACTTGATAAAAATTGGTCCTATGGGTCTTGAAAAGAAGTTGAAAATGTGAAAAGTTTACAGACGGACGGACAGACGGACGGACGGGTTATAGACAACAAGCAATGGAGGAGTTCATTTTACTTTCAGTGCAAGAGAGTAAAAAAGTTAAAATCTGTAATGTTAACCTAAAACTATAATTTAAATTAAAAAAATTATACCGATTGCGAGTACCTAAAGGAAGGAAAAAATATTTTTTTTTATCAAAAGCTCTTTTTAAAACCTTGTTTATAGATATTTAATTACCTGGGGGGTCAGGTGTATCTGCTTTCGTGCATTTTCCTTCCTCGTTGCTACCAAAGACTGGGACGTAAATTACTGCATCACTTTTAAAGTAAACTTCAAATATTCTTTTCTACCCATGGCCTTCGAGAGTTCAACTGTTTGTATGATTTATGTAAAGAATGCATTTTTCCTATAAATGTGTAAAAAGCATAAGCATTGCAAAAGGCATGTAAGATACTGTATGGCCTGACATTTTCAAAGAAGGAAAAACTTATGTATAAGGTCGTTTTTAATGAAAAGGTTTCCATACATTTACGGTATTTAAAAACTACATGAACTACAACGTAGGTAGGAAGATTAATAAAATAAGAATATATACTTGACTTAGATATTCATTCATTGAATTAAGTATTCCAAAATGAAAAGATCATTATTTTCTTTCAACTACTAAGGAATTTCAAATCAATTTCTTTTGAAGATGGAATGACTTTTCCTTCTAATCCACATCTCAATTCATCATTTTTTCCTCTTTCCTAAAATATATATGTAAGACTTCAACGTGCGATGGTGACGCCAAAGTCCGATGGTCTCGCCAAACTCCGATGGTCTGCGCCAAACCCCGATGGCTCGGTGTCTTTACGGACGCCAAAGTCCGATGGCTTGTTTCCTGAGACGCGTTGCGCTAAAGTGCGATTTTCTGATACGCCAAAGTCCGATGGTGCGAAGGAATAATCAACGTTTATGAAGTCTCACTAGTCCGACGTCATGACGTTGTCCTGCATTCAAAATCCATTGATTTAGTATTTGTCTCGCATACAATTTTACTGATTTTGCTTATTGTTTTCGCCCACCAGAGCTATTGGGTTAGTCCTTGTACACCATTCGACTGATAAGGGTTAGTTCTTGAACACCAATGTGTTTCTCCGAACTCACCCGAGAGATTTTATAGTTAGTCCTTGCACACTGTTGGACGGATCATGATTTGGGTTAGTCCTGCACCCATGCAAGATATCTAGCTTATAAATGTTATACATTTTTCGACTGATGAGTGTTAGTCCCGTACCTACATCCAAAAGATTTAAATAGGGTTAGTTTTTGCAGTGAACATTTATTTGTATTTATTTTAAACAATCGGACCTAGACATGGCGCGGCCTTGCTTTTTGCGCAGTAGTACTATGACGTCATAAACGGTAATTGTTTTCGGCACCATCGGACTTTGGAGTGTCAAACCATCGGGGTTTGGCGCAGTCCATCGGACTTTGGCGTGACCATCGGACTTTGGAGTCCCATCGCACTTTGGAGTCCTACATATATAGTAGTGTATCTCATTCTTCATCCATTCAGATTTACGGGGTCAAAATCGCAATCTGACTCTTTTGGTTTTTCCTTTGGGGGGGGGGGGGGTTATTCTTTAGCATATTTATTTATATGTACTAAACTTAAGTACATGATATACGTTAATACTAATTATAAACAAACTTTTCTTATAATAAATCCTAGAGTTCAGCCCTGTTGTCTCTTAAATTACGACTAAATAAGGTACAGTTTACTTCATTATTGGTCTAACACCATTGTGGATAGATGTTTTTTGCCGTTTTCCTTGTAGATTAAATGCACTCAATATTGGCCGAATATCAACGATAAAGTGCAGCATGGTAATTTTATAATCAGAAACCTTGAAGAAAAGCTATACGCCAATTACACGTCGAGACGATTAAAAGTATACAGCAACATGGTAAGATTGATTGAATGAATATTGTTTAACGTCCCACTCGAAAATTTTTCACTCATGTGGAGACGTCAACGTTTGCCGGTGTAAAATGTACAACAATATGGTAAGAAGGACTTGCGTATGATTAAAATTACACAGTATGAACTCACATGAAGAACTTTAATATTTTCTATACAGATTTTATCCCTAAACACCAATAAATACCTGCTGTTCTATCGTGCTGTAATACATCAATATAGCCATTATCTGATACATTAAAGCCGCTTCATTTGAAACAGACATATATTATTTTAAACAATAAAATTTGTCATTACATAGATAATATATAAAAATTAATTATAAGATGAATTTAATAGTTTATATTACAACAATCCTTACATGGAAAACATAAACCAAAAACTTGTTGACAAACAGCAGTTCCTGACGGGAAGTTAAGATCTGTTTTGAAGTCACCTTTGAAAAAAAAATTATCGGTTATATCTAATTATAAAGAGAATTCAAACCCGAGTATTTTTTTCCATTAGTAGAATCCTAAGTCATGATATATCTAAGAAATTAATTGAATATAATCCATAGTAATTTTTATATTAATATGCATATTTACAGAATAAAGGAAAATCAGATATTTTTAAAGATTTCTTAAAAAATGAGTTTAGTAACGAGTGCTAGAATATTGCTGTGTACACTTTGTTGTGGAAAAGATGCTTGGGTTTGTTTTTTCATGAGTTATACATGTAAGCGATAAATTTTATTTTTCGAAGGTGATTTCACGCAATGTCAACAAATGTCAACAAAGGATTATTTTTTGTGTGACCTAACAAAAATTATTTTTTTAACTTTTGAATTTTGATATCTTTAAAAAGAAAAAGACTTTGGGGATATAATTTGACAAAAGTTGAAATAATTTATGGACAATTATTTTTCAAAAAGAAAAACGAATATATATTTTTAGCGATTAGAATCGGACCAAGCGGCTTTAACATTTTCGAAAATGCCAAAGTTGAAAACAGTTCAGTTGTTTCACACGATGAACATCTAAAAAATAAATTACAAAACGAATTCAAACTACAGATATTTTTTTTTAAAAGGAACAAACACAACAAAAACTTTAATTATCTTCTAGTAAAGTATGAAAACCATTAAAAGAGATTATTCTCTTTTAATCTTTCACTTATCAAACTGAAATAAAATCTACCTACCTAGTTTCAATATTTCAATACTCTCTGCAAAAAAGTCCTTCTTATAGTTTGTGTAAATAATCTCCTAAGACATTTTTCTAATTTATAAATATTTCTCCAATTAAGGTGGTGTTAAATGCAACTAATATCCAACATTTCTTCAATATTCCATCATTTTGATTGAAATTCATATCATTAGTATAACACAATTGGAATCAAAGACAGCAAAAATTAAAATTACCATCATTGCACCGATATGCGTGGCTCGAAAATGATATCCACGCTAGCACAGGCCTTAAATACTCCATGTTGAAGGGAAGATGCCATTTTACAATAATTGCGCATGCTCATAATTGTTTGTCTTTGGTTTAATGTAAATCGATGCAAAAGATATATCAATGATTACAGATTTGTCTCGATTCTTTAGCGATTTTCATCAGCATGTACTTTAAATATTTTTTTCTGCATTTTAAGCATGGCACATGCGATTAGTACGAAAATGTGAAGTAATATGTTTGCTTTGAACAATCCTATACAGCATGAACATGTATGTAGAATAACTGGCATGAAAAAGTACGGGATTATTCATAACACTTGTTTGGAAGCTTTATAGTGAAAAACTACTTACTTGTAGAATGTTAAACGTTAAAATGATAAATGTCCTACGGACCTGCATGATCGAAGGTTGGCTGACAGACTATTCAATAACTGCTTTAATTTGAGGAATTTGTCACCCACGCAAAAAAATTATAACATGTCCCGACAGACACAAAATTTGTCGGCCGACAAAAAAAAAGAGTTCAACATCGGCAAGAGAACAGCGGATGAA
>PRKT01001192.1:105532-116949 GCA_003671525.1 Saccostrea glomerata | reverse complement strand
GTGATGATGGATGTAAAACAGCCCCACCTTTACATGTAGCTATAAAAACCGAAATTTATCAGCTGTTTTAGGCAATACTCACTGTTTACACTATGGAAAATAACACAACGATGCGGTCATAAGTATTATTTTCTAAGGTGATATATTCATATCAACTGCATTCAAATAGGTTATACATGCATCTTTAACTGATAATTTTTATGACATTGGTGATTTCGTTGTGAACAATTTTTATATCATCTATTACTAAAATAGAATTTAGCATCATGAATCATAATTCTGTCTTAATTCTGGATTTTTTTTCCCAAAATTATTTTTTACAAAATTTCTACTAATAGTGTACTTCCTTTCCCGTGATTTAAGAACAGCACCATCCAACGCAAAGCAGAAAAAATAGTTTCCCTTCAAAATCATGAAGCAATTTGCTATATTCAACTTGAATACAAGTATAATTGTTGCTTACAGGGAAGAATAAATTTCACATTTTTTTTTAAATTTATTTCTGGTTTTCATGAAATGAGGAATTTGTATCCGTCTATACCAATTTGGTGTCAATACACAATTAAAATTTCATTTTATTTTCTTCTTGTAATTAACTTCATTAAAATTAGATCAATTATAATCATTACATAAAAAGCCGAGGAAGAAGAATAGCCGCTTTAGATGCTGAATGAAAAAGGAATTGTTCGATTAAAAAGTTCTGTAATAAACTTGAAAATGATATATTGTGTTTTTTTTTTCTTGGGAAGGCATATTGGAAAAGGCTGGATTGGACTTTTAGACCTTAGACTACAATCATCTCTCATTTTTGTGTATGATTCAGTCTACAAATGGTGCGCTGTCACAGTTTATAATACGCATATTCGTGGGAGATATACTCACAGTAATTAAAAATGTCTTTTTCAAGAATAGTGAAAAATATTAAATGAAATATTTATGGTACATGTAATAAATAGGGGTAGTGCAAATTCATTTTTTTTAATTATGCCTGCATTAACATATGTATTTATATATGTATATGACTGACTGATCTGGTGAAGGGTTGGGATCATTAAATGCATAGAAAATACATGTATAAATTCTTTATATTACAAATAAAACTAGTGTCAATTGTAACAGGAACCGTTACAGATGTTACCTAAATGCTCCCTAACTCCCTTCTCGTGCCTTATTCCCTGGAAGCTTCATTAAAGAAGGCAAAATCTATCCATTTAAGACTTTAACAACGTTTTCCCAGAAGTACACCTTTTTAGTGGTTAGAGCGTCTGCTCTAGAGACGCAAAGTAAGAAGCTGATCTTTACGTTGCGGGTTCGAATCCCACTATGGAGCGTGGAGACCGGTCCTTCGGATGAGACCATATAAACTGAGGTCCTGTGTCGCAGTAGGTGATTCATCCCTGCTCAATGGCTCTGATAGTCGAATATAATCACCAATTGTAGCTCTCTAGTGTCAAGCGGTGCTGTCTCCATATAAGTGAAAATTCTCGAGAGGGATTTTAACAACATACTATCAGTAACTCTAGTCTAATTAATAAATTGTTCATGTAAATATGCCATGAAACTATACTCATTAAATGCCCGATAAAAAAAATCAATTTACGCTATTACATGTTACATGTACAAACCTTATTAGTCATCTGCACTCAGCAAAATCAATGTATAATGAAAATAGAAATAATGCAAGTCTTCATTTACATGTATTGGTTATTCGGTACACTCGCTGACATTTGCCCGAATATTTATCCCATGTATATTTCAAAAGAGACTGAAAGTTGTGAAAGTTTCAGATGCTTAATACGTTGCGCCAAGAGTATCAGGCCTTATTGAAAGTCCAACCTTAATTGGATATTATATTAAAAGATATGTTGATGCACAAAATTAAGGCATTAAGGTCTACTTAGTTTGCTAAGGATTGAGCTATCTAACTGCAATAAAAAAGCATATAACAGCCTGCTCTTAAATACAGTGTCACTTTTTTTCTATAAATAGTAGATTACTGATATATTTATTACAAAGATTAGGATTATCCAACCTTTATGTACTATAAGGTCAAGATCATATCAAAATTTCAAAGGTCAAATATTGTTACGTCATCTTCTAAATCGTTTATTTTTTCCCATTGAATGTTTTTTCATCCCCAGAATATTTTCAACCCATGGTTCAATTTTCTTTATTTTTACACATCTTATTATGAGATTTGTTTGAATCATTTTTGTAAAAAATTAGATCATGCATATTTTCGTAAGACAAATTAAAGTGTAGATTATTAACCTGTGAATTTTCAATTCCAACGCTATATATGATCTATTTGTACATGATATTTTGCTCAAATTTTCAAATATCAACATAACGTTTGTAACAACAAGGTTATGCTTATAAACAGTATTACACAAATTCACAATGGATTAATTGATGACATTAACATACGGTTCGTTTTCAATTGCAATGTCTGATTTTGCAATTTCTTACGGGGGTCTGATAGGCCATATTTCAAACTATGTGGGCAAAAAATACGTGGTTTAATTTCTTTCATATCTATATAAAGAGATATTTGGTATTTATTTATTCTGTCCTACCTTAAACGATACTGCCAATATTTAATTCTTGTTTCTTCAACTTCTTTGTGAATAATTTACCTCGTTTTAGAAATTCAACATATATTCTTTCCCAGTTCATCAAAGACAATGATTTCAACAATATCCTTTTCTGAGACAATTTCTTTATAATCTAAGGAACGACTATCTTTTTATTTGCTATTTGCGGCCCTTAGTGCTGATTAAACCGGTCGCAAACCGAGTTTTACCGGCGATGCGTAAGCGGAGATGGAAACCGGATGTTTGCGATCGTTGTATCATTATTAATGGTCGCAAATACCAGGATTTTATCCTTACTGGTTATTAAATATACGAAATAACGAGGTATCCGATCTCTTGTTAATTGATGCCTTTTCTTGAAGATTGCACTAGGCATTGAGCCAAACATAAAATAAAAGACCTTGATACGTTGTCTTTCATGTCCTTTCAAATATTTAAATATTCCACACATACTTACTGATATTGCAAGCTACGTACAGTAAAAATCGTTTAGTTCGAGCACGGATATTGCGAGTTGACATGATATAACGAATTTATCTTGGATCCCTGGCAATGTAAATTTACCGAATTTTTATATGGATATAACAAATTACGAATATAACAAAGTAATTTCATAGGTCCAAGTGACTTCGTCATATCCGATTTTCACTGTGGCGGGTTTTTAGAAAAAATACCAAGTCATGTTCTTTACTCTTCACTTAAATATTTCATGTTACATCATTGAAGGAGAATTAATAAGAGCAATGTAGCAGGTTCCAAGAAAAAAAATCAAGCCTCGTTCTTTACTCTTCACTTAAATATTGCATGTAACATCAGTGAAAGAGAATTAACAAGAGCAGTTTACAACAGTGTACTTGTATTTGTGAAGTGATGGTTATTAGAACATAGGCGTTTGGGATTAATGCATTTTCTCCAAATAAAGATGTAGCAAATTTAAATGTGGGTTTCCATATGTGTTCTAATTTTATATCATATTTTACTCAAATTTACCAGTGTCAATATCATTTAATAAATTTAAGTAGCAAAAGCAAAAGTTCGTCTCTATAATTGCGTCACAAATTTCAATAAATCAGTTAATAATTTTGAAATGAAGTCCATTCTCAACTTTCAAGTCGAATGTATAATATCAATATCTTCTTTCATGTTTGTGATAGGCCATACCTAAAGTAATATGCGCAAAAAGTCTTTATTGTGTACTGCTTTAGCACCTTGTATTTTTGATATATTTCGGCTAGTTCTTCAATACATTTAAATTTTTACAATCTTATTAATTTTAACAGATCCTAGATATTAAAAATCTAAAACTTCTTCAACCTATGTGTTCATCATCATTTTAGATACTCTGGATACATCTTTACTGGTTATGTATATTGAATATAAGCAATAATTAGACCATTGAATCCCTTGCTTTTTAAGAGTAAAAACTTAGACACCCCCTTTCTTCTATTTGGCATGATTTCAAATCCGATTACTCTTGTTTAAGATTATGCTAGACAATGGGCCAAATATAGAATATAAGATATTGATACATTTTCAGAATTGTTAAAAGGTACGAAATAGATGTTGAAATTTCGCATTAAGCGACTGGAGAGAAATATGAAAACGAAGAATCAGAAGTAATAAAAGACAAATTACAAAATCAATTTGAACTGATTATCACTTATAAAGCAGATAAAAATACAGTGTTTTATTTTTAAATCCATCATATAGATTGAAATTTAGAAGAGATATAATTGCAATGCTACAAGTGATAAGCTAACTCATACTCACAGTTTCCTTTCAAAGGAAGGGATTCTTCAGAATTGTAATATCAGTTTAAATATTTTAACATTCCAAAAACTTGTTTTGAATTAGCACACATACACTGACTTCCTGAACAGCACTTACACTCCTTACCAACAAAACTGCATAGCAGGTTCCAAAAATAAATTACTACACCTCTTCTTTACTTTTCACTTATATATATAAAGAGTGAACATTGAAGAATTAACAAGAGCAGTGCACAGCGTATAGTAGTATATGAGAAGTGGTGAAAATGAGATGAAGATATAAAAATACTCTTGCAAACTTTAGAAATTTGAAATCGCAAAAGAATATTATTTATTGCGTTAAAACGCAAAACTTTTAATTACACATACAAGCATTATCCACTGGTCAAAGCGTTGACATCATTATCACATAATAAATATTGTTTGTTCCTACGTTCACAAGACAAACCCCTTTGAGCTCGATGTAAATGATACCATCTTCTATCTTCCACTCCCCTTATTTATGTTCAAGTAACAATATGCTATGTTGTTTATGTCTCCCGGTTAATATATTACGCAGGAAGGTGGTCAACATACGTGCAAACATTTGAAGAACTCGTTCATGAAACAAGAATACGTACGAACAGTCTCGTTTAAAGTTAACATTTTACAAATTAGATGTATATTGTCGATACAATGACCTTGTTAGCAAATGATTTTTTTTTAAGTCAAATGTAGACTGACGCTTTTCATACTAAGTTTTCGGCCAATTTTTCCATGTTGAATTTTTCCTATGCTCGATCATGGCAAATAGCTTCATAGTGGGTGTGACTTGTCGGCAGGGTCCCGATCCCACCTCTGATGTTTAAAACACCCATCTTTGACCCTCTTTAAAAGTATATTACTAATTTATGATTTTTAAACATTGTCTTCTCTTCGTTATCATCATATTTTATTTGAAAAGTTTTATGTTATGTTTAAACGGTATTTTAAAGAAATAACGTGATTTGACATGTTTCTCAGATTAAGCAGAATTTTTCGAGACATTTCTAGATATGGAGAATATACACATGATGTAGCTCACAACGGTGTGTATTGGATTTTAATATATTTGATATTTGGACGACGTGTCTATTAAGCTACTTCGATCCATACGTTGTCTCAATGTATATTTGTAAATTTCAGATAAAAGACATCATAGGGTCTACAACATCTATTTCATATTTAGAATTTTTTTGAAATCTTAAACAATATAGATAAGCCGTGTGACAGACGACATGACTTCAGCTTTTCCGTCGTCTTCTTTATGTACATTTCTTAATAATCAATTCTCACATGCAAATAGTGTTACATTAAACTTCCAAAAATTATTCTACACTAATAATAAATCTCCTATTTGACTTTTACGAGAAGCACTGACTTCTACAGTTGACGTTTACTTGGGCATTTTTACTTGTATCATGTACGTAGGTACAGAATTGATAATGCATAAGAAAACTTTTCTTGTGGCCATAGGTATGGTGTTAGTGGCACTAACTTGTGAAGACCGGGAGCTGAGGGTAGGGTCGTTGTCGTTTTCTTCAAGGACAACTTATATGTGCATTGAAATAACCGTTATTTCCGTTTAATTAAATGTTGAGCTAAATATTTATATCGCAAAGGAGCTACCGTACATAGCCCTATTGTAAAAGTAAGTGTCAACTGTTAAAGTCAGCGCTCCTCGTAAAAGTCCATTATGATTATTTTTTAAACCGAGACAATCTACTGCCATACTAGTCGATGTTACAACGATCTCGATTATTACATTAAAAACAAGGTCGATATAATGACATTGTAAGCAAATATAACTTGTCATCAATCATTAAGTTGTAAAGTGTATGAAGGCTGGCGTTTTTCATACCAATTCTTATTTAGGCCTTCATTATAATTTAGCATTCAAGCAGACAACATTAAAATATTTTTTTCAATGCTTCAGCTTTTGATTTCGAAGAACCTTGTTGTCATCGTAACAAATAATAATAGAAATCTCTGTGAAATTCTTTTAAGGTATACCTTTACTCAGATGACAAAAAATTCCACTGATAAGAACGAAAAACCACCTATTGCACATTATACACCTATGATTCTTGTGTTAAATTTCAGTTTCAAATAACTAGGTCAATGACCTCGTTTTCATGCTAGTGGTCCCTGAGTATTTCTCAGGAAATACCTCAATTTTTCACACTATGACCAATTTTTTCTTCACTCACAAAATATTACAAGCAACAAAACTCTTTTAATAATGAAATATCATTGCAATGGAACAGAGTTGCTACATATAAAGAAATGAGTAGAGTTTGGGCCATAAACGTGATAATTATTACAGTCCGAATTTCCTCTGTCATATTTATATTTTTTCCCTATTTTTAATTAAATATTACAAAAATCTGACTGATAGGAACTCTAAATTATTTATAGCCTCAGGTTACCTTTGTTACCCTTATTCTGATGGTATTAATATTATATGGGGTCAATGATCAAATTATTGAGATATGTTGTCTGGAGTGGTTTTTGTACATATTTTTGAATTTCTTTATTGCATAGAATTCATTTATTTGAAATAATTTATGAGCTTAATCACATATAATATTTGCAAAATGCTGTCTTAAAATACATGTAATTTTTACTTTCTGATTAATATAGCAAAATATAAAAAATTTTGACAAAAATTAAAAATTGAAAATTTAGTCCGAATTTCCTCTGCGTAGCCACACATTGAGTTTTGTTCCTGTATATTATCTTCAAGTACTAACATATGAAATTTTTAAATTGATATTATGATAAAACTTAATTATTTTCTTCATTTAAAACAATTTTTGATTTAACATATTATACTTTATAAAATTTCCTTTCTGATTTCTGAAACCTGAGTAAACGTCATCCTTAAAACACTTTTCCTATAGTTTTGGTCTGATTACAGTAACATTTGACACAAAATAAGACTACACCATGATACATAATTTTGTTCATCACTGCGGATTTCAATGAAACGTGATTGTTGAAAGTGGTTACTGTGGCTATGAAATAAAATTTTCTAGATATACTTTTAAAAAGCTTCTCCTACCATTTTGATTTTATCTCAATATAAATTGGAAAACGAATAGATTACATTTAGATACATAATTCTATTTATTGCTGCCTTTTGTAATATTTTAAATCCAACCGTTACTTTTGTTAAACTAGAGACCAGTAGAGCTACAGTCTCATAAGAAACTGATTTATATTCTTTTAGAAAGAGAGTTAATATGGTCAAAATGAACGTACGCGAAAAATTTATTCTGTTGTCTAGCTGTCTATCTATCTATCTGTTTAACCGTGTCAGTAACTTTTGGATGGATGTGGATATATGGTTTTCGTATTGAACAGGTTTGACAAGACCGTTTTTGATTCCACAGAATTCGACATCGTGACCTTTACCTTGGGGTTTAACCAACGTTTACCAAACATTCCGAACTTTAAATATACACGTGGCCATGATTTGTTTATAGTTGGTGCTAGTGTTTCACTGTGACAAGACTTCTCATAAAAATATTTGACCTTTAGACATTGACCTTATAGCTTGGTCCATTTAAAAAGAAAACCTTGACCGTAACTTTTGAAAGTTTAGAACATGCAGAAGGATTTTATATTACACATGTGTATTTCTTATGACAAGGCCTCCCTTTGGACACTGATACTTCTGAAATTTACCTTAGATTTTGAATCAATTAAATAAAAATTTAACATCGACCATTAGTTCTGAGTCGTTAAAACTTTGGTTTTCATATTTCACAGGTGTATTTTCTGTGAGAAGACCTTTCTGTGCGTACAAACATTGTTGGCCTTTTGACATTAACCTTGACATTAAAACCTGTCATGATCAGTGTTTTACAAACACATCTTGTTTTATTAGCATATCTTATCTAGCTGCGCTCAAAAAATCAATTATACAAAATATAAACTAATTTTATATGTATGTAAAACACTTACATTGTATTATAGCTTCAACGTACTATAAGAGTCTTAACTAGAAGGAAACGTGGATCTGCAATACGTTAACATGAGTGTGCTCGTTTTCTGATTAACATGACTTACCATGTCTGCTTTATAATTAAGATTTTTCCAGCTACATTTATCTTAGTTTTTGCCAACACGATGGATCGAATTTTGTTAATTCAGGAATTCAGAACATTGTATTTTTCTTCCTGTTATATATTTTATAATGATTTTGTGTAGTTTTAAGACAAAAACTGACAAGTAGCGGTGGTAGATATGTAAGAAGATATACAATGTCATTGAACCACTTACTAGAAGCTCAAGATTTTGACAAGGAAGCTTTTATCTTTACATTTACACTTAGGAAAATGTTGACAGTCAATAGATAACGTCCTTCTGTATTGACAAATAACAATTTGTTATTCTATCTCGTACAATATTTTAATCTTTTAAAAGGCCTCCCTTTTATTATCTTTTTCCTTAAAAAAAGTATCGAGTTTCAATTTCTTCAAAATTCTCAGGTTGTTCTATAGTTTGCATTAAAGTTAACTGAAATATGTACACTTAGTATATAGCAAACAAGCTAATTCAGAGAATATGTTTCCCCTGCAAAAAGAAAAAAGAGGGATCCAAGGGTTATTATAAGAAGGGACAAGGGAAGGCATTGTGAGTTAGGGTATAGAATTTCGTTGCTAAAAATCAAAACCATTAAGATTTCGCCCATAAGTAAAAGTTTTACACTCACACAAAATGCATAAATTGAAAACCCTGTCCTTTGATCTTTTGATCTAAAGAATAAACTGGGGTCTGTTTAAGCTATAAAGAGTTGTATAACATAAATTGATTATAAAAGCTTAAAGATTTCTTTTGCGTGTTAAATGACCTAATGGCTTGTTCTTCTGATTTTAAGATTAATAGGGTCTTTATTAGGCCACAGGGACTTATTGTGCAAAATTGTCATTGCAAAAACTCAAAGGCCTTTGCAATATATTGTGCAATATAATCGTGAAATACAGACATACAACCAAGCAGACTGACAGACAGTCCAAAATCAATACCCCCTCCCCATCTTCAACCAGAAAAATAAATTCTAAAAGCAAAGATGATTGTTTTAATGTAGAAGTTGATTTTTAAAAACACAAATTACAGATAATGAGGGCATGCAAGTATACATAATTAATATATATTTTGAATTTGACAGTGAATTTAGTATAGAGCCCTAAAAAAAAAACAAGTTTTAAAACGAATGACTCATATGTCAGTTCTAAATTATTTATGAAAAAAAATGAGTTTGAAATCCTTTTCAATTTTATTATAAGATAGAACTTGAACCCATTTAGAAAAGAAATGTTTGTTAAATACTTATGTCCTTAAATAATACATGTAGTTGGAATTTTTCTTAGTCGTAAGTCCAAGGGGCATTATTCTTTCAAACATGGTTTGATCATATCCCAAACTTAACCTGTCCTAGATACTCGTATGATTAACATGTAAAAAAAAAAAATAATTGCAGTGCGTGCAGCCTTTGCCAAGAAACTAAATGGAAACTGCAAATTACCTCAGAAGGGAACTACTCTCTTCAATTACCCAGTCCAACCCGAAACAAAATTTGACCTGGACAAGAGGAAAAAAATTGTAGCTCTCCATCGGCAAATGCTGGCGTCTACTTATGAGTGAAAATGTTTAAAATCTTTATTAAATAACATACATGTACGAATGAACATACTTAGAGTTTCAACTTATATCAGTCGAATAAATAACATATTTGGCTATGAGTCAACTTGCCTAAAATAAGATAAGATAAGAAATTAAATATTTTTAATTAATTTTGTGCAAATCATGTTCAAGGTATTGTGAAACATGTACTGTGAAATAACGAGCCTTGGTAGTGAGGGAAATTGCGATGTTTTCGAAGCAAGAAGAAACCTTACTATTGTAATGCCACCAAATAATATCAAATTTTATAAGCATTACTACTTAACCTTCTTCAATCACGAGCTCAAATCCCTACAAACTAACATCATCTTTATTCAACCTCAAAAATTTGAGCCATAAAAATGATATTTTACAGTATACAAGCAATTTTCGCATGGTTTCTGATCTTATCAGCAGAGCTCGGAATAAAACATAAATACATAATGATATGTACGTTATAAAATACAAAGTATACCCGCCTCCATATTTACATGTATGAATAAGTATTTATGTTGTTGATGATGTTATTTAGATAGAGCTAAGTGTCTCTCCTGTAATGCATGAAGAAATTCCGATACAATTACATGTTTAATGTTAAAACCTTATGAAAATACTGTGAAGGATTCATAGATACCTTTATAGAAGCTTCTTTCTCGGCTTGTTTGAAAGGCACATAAAGTTGACATCAGTATTCGAACTGCTTTATTTTTCTTAAATATTATTTTCAAAGAAGCAACAGTAAAAGGCCTTTTCATAGAAAATGCACTCTTCCCACTTTTTTGAGCCATTCAGTTTTTACCCAACAATCATTTGAAAGTTCTGTCATAGCTTCTATACATTTTGAATTCGTGGGATAAAATCCTTATCGAATCAGATGAACTTGTTTTTAAACTTAATGATTCATTTTCATAAAACAACATACTTAGAAAAATTAACGAAGTGCGCCGAAAGTGTCTAAGTTGACCATTCATTGAAATTTATCGCATGGTAGACGCTTGATTTGACATAAGTTCTTATCAGTTAAAACAATTGTAATTTCATCAAGATAAGGAAGTTTGAGGGGAAACTGACTGTAGATCTCAGCAATGACTTTATGCTTGAATTCAAATAACAATTTGAGGGCATGCTTAGTTCTTTATTTCTGCTTTTTGTTTTCACATGTAATGATGTACCTGTACTTCATTAATTTCATCACCGCAGCATTTTATTAAAATTAGGCCATACCAATAAAAAAAATTCTTCGTCGGACCCGCGCGCTCGTATTTAAACAAAGCTATACAAATAATATTAATTTAAAATCCCCGCACCATGGGCATTCTGTGCTTGTTTCTGTTCCATTTCCGCTCTATTTATCGTACTTTTAATC
>PRKT01001192.1:101241-105429 GCA_003671525.1 Saccostrea glomerata | reverse complement strand
TTTTTTTTTTTTTTTTTTTTTTTTGTTCCATTTCCGCTCTATTTATTTTACTCATAATCTACTTACTCTGCAAATCAGAAAAAAAAATATAATTCTTCGCTAAAATTTTTTCACGCCCCGCCTAAAAATTTTGCCTACAATAAAGAAATAATATTATTATTTGACCGCTAGCCCGCTCGTACTTTTTTAATCAAATGTCCGACGAACAAGAAATTAAATTGGTTTGGCCTTATTTACTCCAACTCATAAATATTGTTTTTTAGCAGAAAATGAAAATTGCCATTAAATATAACTTTTGATAGACACTGACTTTAAAATTTATATTCTATAATTTTATCTTCTTAATACTTTTTTTTTCAAAGACGTGAAAAAGCCATTTTGGGAGATCATGAATTGTTGAGTCCGAAAGGTTAGATAAATCTTGTACTCCTCCGATGACTTATTCAGCGTATTGACAGAATCTGTTTAATTGTTTGTATTCGATGAAGCCCTCGCAAATAAACAAAAAAAAATTTAATTAGTTTGACTTTCAAATATCAATTTTCCCAATTTCGCGCACTTTCAAAGATACAAATTGAAAAAAAAAATAGAACAACAATTAGCCTTTTTCTCATTTTTTTTAAAATTTATGTGTTATGTTAATTTCATATTGCACATCAAATCAAGAAATACAAACTTTTACCGTTTGGTTTCCAAAGGGGACATCTCAAAATGTAAAACAATTAGGTTTTTTTCAGGTTTTCCAAAATGTTAAGGTTTTCAATAAAAAATTTCAAAGTGTCAAAATTTTCGAAAAAAAAGAGTTATCGCGAACGTTTTTCAAAGTATCAAAGTTTAAATGGTAACACCATTTATCAAAATCAAAAAGCCAATCAACCAATTACTGTATCTTAATGTATAAAACTTGTATTCAAATTTGACTACTTTAGCAGGATTGGCGTTTTAGAGGAATCACATTTTTTCTATTTTTAATAACCAGAGCAACAGCATTCATAAAAATTAAAATTCGATGAACTGCAGCGTTAAAGATTTATAAATTAGTCTTTGACTTGTCAAAGACTAATATATATAAGACCATGTCGTACATGCAGTTCTGCATCCATATTGAAATCAGAACAAAACTGCAACAAGATTAGCTTTTAATAAGAAAAAAAAATCAATTCAAGTAACCATGGCAACATCGTTCATCAAAATCAGAAACCAGTGCAATAAGTAATGAACTTCAGTGTATTGTTATTGTGTGCAAAGAATAGGATCAATACTGTAGGAAACGTATCGTTTGAACGCAATTTTACAGAAATTTCAACTTCTAGTAACAATGACAATTCAGTTCACTTAAATCGAATTCTGATGTGTTTAAAAAGTACCAGAATTAAGATATTGTTCTTGTGTGAAACATTATTTTGAAATCGGACTAAAAGTGTGGGAGAATTAGTGATTTGAAGGAATTTCACAGAAATTTCAACGTTTAGTAGCATCGAGACATCGTTTATTAAAATCTTTATTCAAAGCCGTAATTATGTAATATGTCAGTGTTTGCCAAATTATATTGAAATATTTAAAAGGGGTAGCAAAGAGCAAGAGACAAGTTGGGCCTTATTTGGCCCTGAGAATTTCTGAAAAATCAAAACCCCTCATTTTAGGTTGCAAATGCAGTATTTATCACTCGGAGTGTTGGTGACAACGTATCTATTCATTGTGACGTAATTTTACATCTAGTAAATGCATTATGACGTCATAAAATGCGTCATTTTCCTTGTATCCTGTAAATTCCTTTGAAAATGACCTTAAGTTGAAGCATTTTTTCAATATTTCATATAGAGCACAACCTCCGATCCAAAATATGCATATACATCATGAAAGCCCTGTTTATGAAGATCAAAAACATGTTTTATTTTTTGGATCGTGGGGTGTGCTCATATTTTAATTCTTTGCTGAAGGTAGTCAAAAACCCATATTTTCTGCAAATTTCAAGAACATTGCAATTTCTCAAAGCCTGCTTTCCAATGTGCGGATTCTCAAAACGAAATTTGGTTATAGAAAATGAAAGCACCAAGTGTCTACTTCATTTTAAAATATGAAAGGGGAAAGAGGGTGATAGTTTATTAATTGATATAAGTACAGGGCCATTTTATGCATAAGATGGTTCTTGCTCTTATCAGGGATCTCCAAGAAATACTAATTTAAGCAACAAACAACATGACTTTTACAATTTAGAATCTGCATTGCCAAAGGATGCTTCCACTATATTTCAGCCTTTATGGCCCAGTGGTTCCAGAGAAAAAAAAAAATATTTGAATGACCCCACTCTATATTTGTCTTGATTATTTCCCTTGTAAGGAAACAAAACTCTGTCCTTCATGTTGACAAGTTAAACTCCCATCACCAAATATTGCTTTGTACTGCACTAAGTATGCTTAAGATTGGTCAAATGGTTCTTGAGAAGAAGTTGAAAATGTGAAAAGTTCACAGACGGACGGACGATGGACAACTGCTGATGAGAAAAGCTCGCTTTAGCTTTCAGCTAAGGTGAGCGAAAACTGATGAATTAAATTATGTGCCTAAGTGTAGTCTGATTGCGTTCCATGTTTTATTGTAATCAGACCAAAACTATAGGAGGAGTAGAGTTTGGGTAAAAAATCTGCAGCGAACGGACGGTCAGACTGACGACGGGCACCTTTACTACATGTATCATCTATAGAGCAAGAAATAATACGATTTCTCTGTATTTTTTGAAGATACAAAAGCTGATATATAAGGAACAAAACGAAGAACATTCTACCACAATTATCACACCTGTATACTACCGGGATAATACATGTACCTATACTGTACTTATTTAGATTGCATTGATGTCGTGTCTTACGCAGTTCAAATAGTGTAAAACCTTAATCTTAACCAAAGAAAATAATTATTGCCGAGATCAAAGAAATGCAGCAACAATTATTTTCCATTCTACCGCGGTTATTGCCGAGATCAAAGAAATACGATCATTGTTCTTTACTTAATCACGATTGTCTAAAACATAGATTCAAAACATATATATAACATGTACAGTTGAAATAAACACCTTACTGTAGAATTTAATACTTATTTTGACTATATCAAATATTTGTCGTAACAGATGGTCTTCTAAAATACACACAATACTTGTAAATTCTTTGTTGTTAATCAACACTTCCCTTTCGCCTTAAATTATTTTTTTCCTGTCAGAAAGCTTTGACCCAATTTCTAATAGATTTATGACAATTGTTCAAAAAACGTATATCTGATTAGGATACGTTAATTGTTGTCAATAGTTTGGTTAATGAAATTGATATACCCTGTTCTAATTTAGTTTCATCGTTTATATATTCTCTTTCGAAGACAGTCAACTAAATACATGTACGTATCCCGGTCGAACGTTCTCCTGTGATCCATGACAAAAATAATGCAACAGAATTAGTGTAACTGGCTATTTTAAAACATAACATTTGTATAAAGATGGAAAGTTTGCTTTCGATTTATTGATTGATTGTTTATTGTTTAACATCCATCTCTACAATATTTCACATGTATGGAGATGTCACCGAATGCCGGTGAAGGGCTTCAAATTTTTACATTTAATCGGCACTCAGGGCCATTGAGCAGTGAGGAATCTTTATCGTGCCAACGCCTGCCTCTCACACGGGGCTTCGGTTGTAGGTCTCATCCGAAGGACCCACAGCTTTCACTTAACGGCCTAGCGTATGGCGAGGGAGCAGTTGCTTCCCATTTTTTAACGACTTAGGTCAGTCGCAGCCGCGAGACCTTCCGATCACGAGCGGGCGCTCTACCGACTGAGCCACTGTGAATAGTTGTTTGCTTTCGAAAACACTTGGAAGGTGCTGCTAGCTGATGAACATGCTTTTACAAAAAATATCGGTTTATAAGAAAAATTTAAAACATCGGGTAAGGTTTTGTGCGAATTTTCGGTAAAAAAAAAATTTCCGACTAGACATTGAGATTCTAGCAGCCCATTTTTAGGGGGAAATAAATGTTTTTCACCTGTATTATTACCTCAAAGATATTATAGATCTATATTGTTCTGTTAGCCTTTTTAATTAAAGAACATTACGCTGTTAATAGAAGTCATACGATGCCGTGGTGGTGGTACATATTTTTGCGTTAGACACAATTTAATCTTTACGCAATATTCATTGATTGTTT